>JAEQBH010008578.1:0-187389 GCA_016808115.1 Tetrastigma voinierianum
TTTTTGCTAAAATTGAAAGCCACATTTTCCTCGCAAATTGAATTTGAGTCAATTATCACTTTTTCAAGGGACAATTCAACATTATTTTCATATTAAACTCGTAAAAATGATTAAAGACGAGTTTCGACTCATCAAATTCTAAACTTAAAAAATTTTGCTTGTCCCTAAGCAAAGAAGAGAAAAGAATTTTGTTCATTCTCAAACAATTAAGCTTAGAAAATTTTTAAAGGACATTTTTCTCAATTACTACGCCTTCCCATTCCACCTTTTTGAACTGGAACTAAGAGATACCAACATTATTTTAAATTTTAGTTTTGATGCAAGAACAAGGCATGGTATACTTCTATCACAAAATTTCTTGATAAACTAATGTATTTAAACAGTTTATTTAACAAGTCTTGTTCTGTGTGTGTGTGCAGGTCATCAATCCTTTTCATCTTCATGTTGAATTTAGTTAATCTTCTCTGGGAGTTTTCTGTATCGTTTGTCAAAGTCCTATATGCTTGTTTCTTTTCATTGATCTCCACTGCTAATGTAGGTAATTCAACCTTCAAAATCACTCAGGTCCTTTCGTGCTTGTAATGTTGGGCTTAGGTAATTGGGTAGATAATGGAAAATTTTAAGTTGTAAATCACCCAGTTTCCATCTTGTCTCTACATTGTTGCCTCCAACTTTCACCCTTTTTCTTCTTTGTTCTTTTCTGATTCTCCTCAATCTTAGCCTGATTCATCTTTTTGAATTCTTTTTATGGAATTTCAATCATATGTACTTGATTCAGTGTATTCTTTTGTTCTTGAACTTTCGCTTTTATTTTTCTAAGATTTGAATAGTGCAATGTTTTGTCTTCTTTAGGCTTTCTATTACTCTTAGAGAACTTTTGGGCTAGCAACTCCCATGTACCAATAAGATTAGGTGCTAGGGTGTTAAAACACCCTCACGAGCTTAATTGTTCAAGGGAAATAGACCCCAAGACAAACTTATTCCTATTTCACTAACTTCGCTCTTTACTTCTTCAACCCTTCATTGTCAAAATTTGGAAATATTGTTCCCAAACTTGTTTCTTTCTTTATACTAAACTTTTCGAACTGAATCGATAATTGGGCCTTTTACTGTGTTTATTGCAAGGGAAGGAATTTCGTTTTCGCTATTATTGAAGAAATAAGGCTTATTTGGCTCAAATCAAGGAACTAGAGAAGGTTGCCATTACTTTGAGGTAGGCTTAGAAAAGCTCAAGCCGCCAAGGACGGCTCTATCATTTCTTCGTCGGGTCGCCTTCACCTGTGACGCCTCAATCAAAGAATCAAACAAGTTCTAGGACTATGGACCCTAAATCTCGAATCTCCCGTAAGATGTTCCTAATTCCCGCCAAAGTTTCAAGTTTTCATGGACCTAAGTGTATTATTTCTTCAAGATTGTATTTATTTACCGCTTACTTACATTATTTTAACCAAGTATTTTGTTCCATCAAGAATAACCAATTCTCCGATTTGCAAACTAAATCGACTTAAACAACAAGAATAATTTTAATTTCCGCTTTAATTATTCATGCCCTCGATTCTTTACTAATTTCTCGTTTCGAAAGAATGTAATTATTTATTTGATTCTAAACAGTAAAATAAAATAACAATAAACACAATTCGTATATCATGAACAATCAATTTGTAAGTCAATGTGAATTTTATTCAAATATCAAAATATTTCGATATTGTACAACTCGCTTTTACAAATAAATCAGAATCTAAGTTCGAAAACTCTCTATTTCTTGATCTAAAATCCTATATCTTCTTTCTGAAGGTTGCGGCTCCTGCTTCAAAATTTGGTTCACCAGACCTTGAGCTCCTCCAAGAGTGATTAGGCCGCACAAGGTCGCTCAACAAATTGAGCCTTTTCTCCCTTTCTTGAACTTCTCTTCGGTCGATGGGTTCTAATTAACCCTTCTTCCAATTCCCTTCCCATCAACCACTCTCTTGATTTCTTACAACATTTTATGGAACAAAGAATGGAATCTGGTTTGTTTTCCGACTCCATTCATTCCATAAAAGCCAGGTTCGCAACCTCGGTTCTTCTTTCTCTCAATCTTCCTTTCTCCATTCTCTCTCGTTTATTTTACCTTGTTCTCTCATCCTTATAGTGAATTGCATCTCGTGGGAACTTACAAGGCCATTTATTCTTTCTTTAAATTTACGATGAGTGGATTAAATGAGGTTCCTCGAATTTTTGTTCTTTCCTCGATATTTCCAATCGAGATTTTCGGGCTTTTTGATTTGAGAATTTTGATCGTTTTCTTGAAATTTCTTAACTTCCTCCTGACATTCCTCCCTCGAACCGAGCATTAAAACAAATTGGTTCAATCAAGAAATGAATTTGCTTCGCATTAATAACCATTTATTTCAAATAAAATTATGAATGAATGTTGCAAAACTCCAAAGGTTTGGGGTGTGAATCAGAATAGTGGATTTGAATGAGAATAGACGGGCCGGTTTAATGTCATGACAAGGTTTCGAGCCAAGACATTAACTATTGGGCCACTAACCAATGATTGTCAATGACTTTTATTTTTTAATCGTTGACGCTCAAAATTAGAGGTTTTACCTTTCCTCAGGCTTGTTCTGGTCTCACGATTTCAAAATTTTCATGTCGTGATTCCAAAAATTTAGGGTCATGACAGGGTAAATCAGGTTGCAACAAAAAAAATGTTCTTTCCTTTATTTCTCATAGACCTTAATTTCATTATTTGACTTTCTTTCCACTTTTTATTCTTTCTACATCCAGCACTCTTGGTTGCCACTTGGAATTAATGTTGCGACCCAAAACATAAACACTCAATTTCACAGCAATTTCAATGTATTCACTTCCATTCAAAACAACTACAACTCAACTCATTTGTATCTTGCAAAAATTCAGCAACTTCCATTATGCATCACATTCAACAATTAAGCATCAAAACAAGATAAAAAATTCCCCCAAACTTTCAATCATGCTATATCAAAGACAAATTTAAAATTCGTAAACTACAGTTGATAAAGAACCGCCCCTCGGGTCTCTTATGTTGATTGAAGTTTGATCACAGATGTTTCTCCTTTTTTTTGCACACCATCATTCTGTAAAATTAGAAATTACTTTAACTATTATTCAATCACTAATGAATACAATTACAAGAATCTATTAAAAATTTTAAACACTAAACTGTGAAATGAAATAAGAAAAAATTTAAAACAAACTGTGTGGATCGCTTCCACAAAGCCGGCTTCCATTTTTTAGTCTTTAGTCGGACTTTCTTCGCTACTGCTCGCTTTCTTCAATTTTCTTCATTCGTAACTAAGGGTTTATTCTTCCAATTGCTTTTTCCCAAGATAATGCTTCTTTAATATCTTACCATTAACTTTGAACTCCTTACGATTGCTGGTTCTAAGTGTCACCATTTCAAATCAGGTGCTTCGATACCACCGTAAATGGTCCACTCCATTTGATTTCACCCGAAAGAGTCTTTAGTCTAGAGCTGAACAAGATCCTATCTCCAATTTCCCAAAACTGATCAGCGCATGTTTTATATTTTGTCCTTTGTAGATTCGCACCACACATAGCTTCATTCCTCAACTTTTCCAATTCATTTAATCGAGTAGCCTATCTTCCTAGCGCCTTTAAATCAAAATTAAGCTTCTTTGATGACCCACATAGCTTTGTATTCTAGCTCAAGAGGTAGGTGACAAGGTTTTCCAAGACAAGTCTCGTATGGGGACATTCTAATGGGAGTTTTAAAGCAAATTCGTATGCCCATACAAGATCATCAAGCTTCAAAGACCAATCTCTCCCCGCTAGAACTTACAAATTTTTCCTGCACTTTCTTTATTTCCCCGTTGGAAATTTCCAGCTTCTGCCCATTTGTTCGAGGATGATAGTTGCTTCATAATGTGTTTGATACCATATCCGCCTCATGAGTTCACAAACACTCCATTTGCAAAACGGCTTCCTCCATCACTAATTATAGTCTGGGGTGTCCCAACCGAGAATATTTCTTCAGAAACCCCACAACTCGTATCGCATCATTCTTCGACATGTGTCACGCTTCTACCCATTTTGATACATAACTACGCCTAGAGTATGTATATATTTCCAAACTAAACTCGAAAGGCCCCATAAAATCCATTCCCCATACATCGTAAACAATTGCAATTCACTGTAGATACTCATAGGCATCTCATGCCTACGATATTTCCATTCTTTCTAAGATTTGATCACAATAACTTTACCCATTCAAACAATCCTTAAATCGAGGGGCCAAGAAAATCCATCGAGAATTTTATGGGCTGTTTTATCTCCGCAGTGTCCTCCAAAAGGCGATGCATGACATTCTTTTAAAAATCTTGCTTCATTTCACCTTCTCGGTACACATCTCCTTATAATCGGGACAACTCCTCTTTAAACAATAATAATATCCTGCATATAGTGTTCCGCCGGCTACCCTCAGCTTTTCTCTATCGGTAGTCGACTCGTGGCATAATTCCACAAGCTAAGAAATTCACAATATCACGATACCGTAAGTGGATTGAGTTTACACACCAATAACCGCCATTTGGAAAATTTTCGCTATTTCTCCTTTCTTGTACGCTGGTTTTCTACCCTTGATAAGTGATCGCTACCTATCACATTTGTCAATACTCCTTCTTGTCTTTTTATTTCTAAATCAAATTTCGCAATAATAGTACTCCACTGATCAATCTTCGTTTTCGCTTTCTTTCTTTGCCATTAGATATTTAATCACGTGATGATCAAGCAGGTATAACAATATGGGACCCCAAAATGTACGGGCCTCGAAGCCACATGCAAAAACTATTGCTAGCATCCCTTTCGCAGTAGAGTAATTTTCAGGCTTCATTAAAGGCTCTCATAGCATAAGAGATTCTGAACACTTTTCATCTTTATGTCCCAATACAACCCCATTGCAAAATCAATGACATCACACATGATTTCAAATTCTCTGCTCCAACTGTTTCATATGATGGGAGCTTCAACTAGTCCGGATTTGATTTCTTCAAATGCTTTATACAGGATTCATCAAAATGTAATTTAGTATCTTTCCAAAGAATCGCATGCTGGTTTGAAGCAAATTCTCAGAAATCTCGATAAATCTTCTATAAAATCCAAAGATGTCCTAAGAAACTTCATTCCCTTGACTCAGAAATAGTGGTACTAGGTTTTATAATCAAACTTTGCCTGTCTACTCCTAAGCCCTCGCCGCGGTAAACCATGCGCCCCAAGACAATCTCTTCCGTGAACCATAAATGGCATTTTCCCAATCGCAGCCGCATTCTCGGTCTCGCACCTCAAGATCGGCCCCTGGCAAGCATGCAAGATTATTCAAAACTCCATCCATACAATCGTAAAATCATCCACGGAAGACTTCCATAACTTATTCTCGCTAGATCGAAAATATAGACATCATGCATCTTTGAAGGTACCTGGGGAGCATTACACAAACCAAATGGCATTCTCCTTAAAAGCAAAAGTGCCAAAATGGGCATGTAAAAGTGGTTTTCCGATCTTCGGGGTGTGTAATAACAATTTATTATATCCAGAGTATCCATCAAGAAAACAAAAATTTAGGGTGTCCCGCCAACCTATCCAAAGATCTCGATCAATGAGCGCGGGAAAATGATCCTTCAAGGCAGATTCAATTTTCTCAGAGTCAATACACACCCCTCCATCCTCGTCACGCCTTAGAATCCGGCCCATTCTTTTCATTTCGATTATAGTGAACGACCTTCTCGGGAACCACATGTACCGGGCTTACCTAAGAACTATCTCGATATACATATAAAACCCGCATTTAACCATTTTAGAACTTCTTTTTCGACAACTTTCTTCATCACTCCGGGTTCACTCTCCTTCGATGCTCAATGGGGTTTTTGCATTATCTTCCAAAGAATATTCAGGTATGCAAATGGGGAGGGACTGATACCCTCTTCGTGATCTTCAACTGATCAAGCAATCGCCTCAGATTTTCTCAAAATTACCAAGAACTCGTTCGGGCCTTCCGCCAATGCAAATTACATGATAACCGGTTTTCTCTTTCTCTCGGTTCTAAAACTCATATTTTAAATGATCAAGCAATTCTTTCAATGTTAAATCTCCGCACTAGTTTCGCTTCATGAGTTTCGTCGTTTCTCGGGTCGCTTACTTCATCTTGATCGCTTTCATTTATACCGACTCCGTTTCCTCGTTAGGACAAATTCAAGGCGTGAACTTCACAATCAAACCTCTCAAGGCAATCAAAATTCATCTCAATTTCATTGATGTAGTGTCAATGATTCAACTGTGAATTCAATTCATCATTGAGAAGGCTTATTGTTTCTACTAAATTACAACTGTTCGCCTCTACATTAGGGGATGTTCCGCACTGCCATTAAAATGCAATCGGGCTTCATCCCCAACTCTAAGTGTTAGTTCACCTTCTCAGACGCCACTGTTGCGCCTCCCGTTGCTAAGAAAGGCCTTCCAAAGAACAAAGGAATCCTCGTATCTTCCCTCCATCCGCATGATAACAAAATCCACTCGGGAAAATGAATTTCCAATCTCGATAAGTACATCTTCCGCATGCCCGGTTGCGCTTATCATCTATCACGACCGGCACAATTAAGCCACTGGGTAAGTCTCCAAACTTAGCTCCCCGCACTACCGAGATAGAGGCATCAAATTAATACTCGCGCCAAAATTACATAAAAGCTTTCTCGAATTCATATTTCCCTATGGAGTGTGGAATGGTGGAACCGCCAGGTCTTTCATCTTGGTCGAGCCATCGATAATGGCACCGCAAGTACAATTTCAAGTTAACTATACCTCAACTATTTTTTTCGCTTCAAAAGATTCCTTCGGGAAATTTTGCATAAAGAGTATTCGTCGATCACCTTTGCAATGGGATATTTATTTCTATTTTCTTGAAAATATCCAAGAATTTAGAAATCGTTTCTTCTCTTCACTCAAGTCTCGTGGGAATGGCACCGCAGTGTATACGGTAATTCTTCCTTCTTTTTCCGTCATTACTCCTTTCAACCGTTCAACTGGCTATTCTTCCTTCTTTCTTTCTCGCCCTTCTTCTCCCGCCTCGCCCTTCTTCCTTCTGCCTTGCTACTTCAAATCCTTCCCTCTTCTTAACCGAATTGCCATACTGTCTCTTCCCGCGTGTCACTAGGGAATGTACCCTTGCTCTGATTTGGCATATTCAGGGCCAGTTGCCCTACTTGTGTCTCTAAATTTTTCAATGAGGCACTAGCATTCTTCTGAAACATGTGAGTATCAGACTTGAAAGCTTCCAAGTCAGATAGTTTATGTTCATGGAATTGTGGCTCGTTATCCCCCTACTTAACCGGCAACATTTGTTCTTCAAATGGTCAAGTTCTCCGATCCCTATATTCATTTCCCGCCTCACCTCCTTTGATGTCAGCCGTTGGAACCTCGTACGATGATATCCTTGTTGAGGATGTCAGCCCCCGCCTGGCCGTAAAGGCTCCTCCACCATATGAGAAATTCCTACGTTCCTCTGATCAGAAGCAGGTGGGCGTGTTAGATCTTCGCTTGAAATGATAACTTCTTTGCTCATTCACGTACTTAACCTCCTCAACACCATAAGAATCTTCTTCTGTTGGCACGTCAAAGACTTCTTCCTCATAAGTTCTCTTCCACCGCTCCTATTTCATGAGCAAGGTGCATCTTTCTTGCTCATTCATCCTATGCATTATGGCATCTAACTTTTGCCTCCATGGTCAGCCATCTTGCTCACCTCCATGACCCCTTTCCTCTCACTGCCTCTGAAAACTCTGATGAGCCATACTGCATTTTGCTAAATCTTCATCGATCTCTCGCCTCATCACTTTTCGTTTGAATGCTCCACAAAGATGAAGCATCGATAGCAATGCCTCGATGTATCATTTAAAGCATGATACACTATGTCCATCCGGGTCTTCAAATCTATTCCATGATCGCACCTTTTCAAGAACTCTCGAATATTTCCTAAGCTACATATAGGCTCTCATCTTCCCTTGTTTGAATACTATTATCTCTTCTGCCTTCGGGGCTTCGAGACTGAGAAAGAATCTCGCCTGGGCATGTTTCCCCTACCAACTCCCTCCCAAGTATCAACTCAACCATATGGTACAGATTCATACCATGTGGCCGCTTATATCTCTCAAAGAAAATGGGAAGAGATGCAACTTTATCACCTCCTGGCTCACACCATTCAAATTTTCATCAGATAGCCCATCCCGAGAAATCTTCCTGTGTTCAGCCTTCGGGGTCTTCGGGATGCACCAAGAACCGATGTCAGCCAACCATTGTACTAAGGGGGCCGACTTAGTTCAAAATTATTTGCTTCCACAAAGAGGCCTGCCCGACAGTGAATATTCTTCCGAATAATAAAAGCCTCCGTAAAAATCCTCCACAGTTCTGCATTGTGGGCCTGGGCCGTCTCCTCTGCTCCTCTGTTTGTCATGCCCTCATCCGCCAGTGCCATGCCCCGCTCTGCCTTTCTTAAGCTCCCCGAGCAAGTTCTCTCCACTAAAGGTCTCGCCGAATCGCTCGACTCCCTGCTTCTCATGCATTAAAGGTTTTCCTGTAATCAAAACACACCGTATTTTCAATAGTGATTAGTCAAACTAAACAAATATTTCCAATATGGCTTGTTAAAAATTAGTGGCTGATGTAGCCACTGCTTGCAAAACTATTTTTGTTCTTTTCTAAAAATGTCCAAATTAGTATTTCCTTCTTTCGTCGGAATATTAGTCTAATTAATTCTTCAATGCAACGACTTGCTAAAAACTTATGTTCATTTTTCTATATAGAATTAAAACCTCAAATTAACATAGCTACAAGAGCCTTACAATTCTCTTATACCCATGTCACTTTGGATAAGTTTGCTTGCTAAAATAAATTTCTCTTAATGTTCAGGATTAAAAATAAGGGTTCAGTCTATGACACTGCAAGTGCACAGGTCATACAAGTAGTAAATCTGAATGTAAGTCCAGGTATCATTCCCACAGAGATTGATAATAATTACGTCAACTAATTCCACCATTAAAATTACATACTTATTCGACTCAAAACTCATAATGAATGCTTTCATCAAAACGACAAAATTAAAAATCCTATACTATTGAATATGTTCAAATTAAACTAAAAAACAAAAGTGAATTGACTAAAAATAAATTGTATATAAAAATGGATCAATCAATGATCGAGAGAAACGAAACCATCAATAAAATACAATGGAACAAATTAATTCCAAAGACTAAGTTCGTTTGCTCGGCTTTTATGTATGGATCTCGAATTTTGTCCAAGGATCTTAATTCATTGAATCTGATTTTCTCCGCTTTCACCGATTTAATATCCTTGCTTTCCTCGAAGACAAGATCAAACCAATGAATTTTATTCCACATCTCTCTCAAGTAAGATCTCGGGTATTTTTCTTTCTCACTTCACAATCTACTGCTGACAAAGGTAATCCTTGCTTTACCTTCTCAGGATTCTCGCAAAATTTCTACTACTTAATTAGTGGCTCAACCTCCAGATCTATGGGTTTATCCCTTTCCTTGATCGTGACCTAAGCTAACACTGACTGGAACTTACCCTAGATTTGAGGTGAACTCTCCTCGATCACGATCGCTAAATACACCTCTCCGAATTCAATTATGAGCTTAATGGGAGATTTATCTAAATGGAACTCCTCGTAGAGTCTCAAGAGGGTTTTTCAATGGTAGTCGAACATACCCGTAGTTAATGCTCTCAACTCGTGAATCTCCGCCTCTATGTCACTCAAAGGGCATCCCTGATATCGTAGCAAGATATCTCAACTCGGTATTAGGTACTACCATTGGAACTTATCTATTCAAAACGACACCGATTATAAAAATCGAACCCAAATTAATTCTCCATAATGTGAAAGACGAACTAAATGTAAATCAAATCCAAATTAATCGCCTCGACACGTGATCGCGAATCAAGAAATGGAGTGCGATCTCGTACTCTACCACCGTAATTGCAAATAAATTAAAAGAAATGAATTCTTAAATTTGTCTAGATTTCATAAATTTCTGTGCACATCAAGAAAATAATGTAATCCAATAATCCAAATTCTTCTACTGCCTCGTACGCTCGCGCATTCAAAACCGTAAAATAAAACTAAAAAATAAAAAAAATAAAAATCTACTCTAAAATATACACTCCAGTTCCTCTCTTCTTTCCCTTTCATTTAGGTGAGCATGAGAAACTACTTTACTAGCCGAAAGCTATCTATTTATAATCGTAAAATAATCCAATAATCCCAAAATGCTCCGTGGAAATCCAAAGAAAGCCCAGCTCACTCATTCTATGTCGCTGACTCAAGCTGATGTCGCGACATGGAATTCTTCTCGATGGCTCAAGTGATCGCGACCTCTTCCTTTTCTCAAGGTAAACCGCTTGTCTCGCAAAATCCCGACGTTGTCGCGACATCAAGTGATGTCGCGATATCTTTGTTCAAAGGTTCCTTCAATGTTGATGTCGCGAATTCCCGCGTTAGTCGCGACATTATCTGTCTCTCTTATTCTTCCAACTTCTGTTGCGACACGCCTAGGCTGCACCACTTTGTCAGCTTGTAAGACGACTTCGCCGCCGCGGACCTCGATTTCGGGTCGCACTCGCTGGTGTTTTCTTGTCTTCATAACTTTATTTTATGTCGCGACTTCATGGTGATGTCGCGACTTTCTTTGCTTCCATTTCTTTTCTTCAAAAGGCTACTCCCAGCCCACTGCTGCAACCGATTTCCTCTTTCTTTTCCAACTATTTTCCAAAGTTGCAACATCAAAGTGATGTCAGCGACCTCCTTTCTTTCCTCGTCACTTCTTAAGGTTGCACCTTAACGAGTGGCTTTTCAAGTACATCATTTTTCTTGTTAAGACTTCAATTCT
This sequence comes from Tetrastigma voinierianum, assembly GCA_016808115.1. NCBI lineage: Eukaryota > Viridiplantae > Streptophyta > Magnoliopsida > Vitales > Vitaceae > Tetrastigma > Tetrastigma voinierianum. Next base: position 10,938 of record JAEQBH010008578.1, read on the forward strand.
CGTATGAATGTTCTACACCCGTATAGCATGTCGCGAATTTCCATTTCTCACCCTTTAATAAAAAAACTACTATGACTTCTTTACTTGCTAAGACCTCTCAGGGTTTCATAGATGTAGATCCTCACACGACTCCCGGAGTTATGTCGACATCATTTATCTCCTTTGGCGCTGACATCGAAATGATGTCGCTGGCTACGAATTTCTTCATTTGACTGCTTTCCTTTAATCTCGACCACGCCTCTCGGTCGCAACCTCCTTCAAGTCACGACTTCACTCGTTCACGCTTCATTTCTTCTTCAAAGCCAAATTTGTTGATGTCGTGGATCTGGAATTGTCAGAAACTGAACTGCCCCGTCGAATTTTAAATTCCGCCAGACTCCCAATTCAATAGAGGTCGATTTCTTCTTATTTTCGCTAAAATTCGAGTTTCATCAGATTTTCCCCAAATTGAATTTGAAACACTATCACTTCTTTCGCGACAATTCAACATTATTTTCATATTAAACTCAGAAAAATGGATTAAAAAATCTAATGAGTTTTGACCCATTAGTTATACAGCATCTACCAAAGCCACATGTCTGCTTTCCTCAAAGGCGCCCAGCGCCGTCCTCGAACACCCCGCACCTAAAATAATGATCTCCTCGACAGATGCAGCAATGCCCAAGAGAGTGATAATCTCCTACATGGGTTACTCCCACCTAAGTGCATGTAATGGCAACCAAACACACCCGCTAAATATATGATCCTACTTGAATGTCTACATGCCTAACTCATGTCTCGAGTCCTCATCGACTCCCTCACACATGCCTAAGCCAAATGTGAGAAAAATACAGTTTTCAAAACAAAAGGTTTTTGTTCTAGAAAACATACTACCGAGTTTCGGTAAAATCTATTAGACAACCCTCCGAGGCGAATTGCTAGGTAATTCTCCGAAACAGTCATGGGTCCACCTCCGAGATGAACTGTTGGACAACTCTCCAAGGAAATTCTTCGAAAAATCTTTCTTGAAATTCCTTTCACAACCATTTTCATTTTTCTTTCATTTTCTTTCATGTCATGCATGTGACCTACCATTCTAGGGTGCCCCTAAGCTATGGAACGACATGCCACTTCCAAAACAATTCATGTTAATATATCAACTATGCATATATATTAACAAAATTTAACTCACATGCATCATGTTATTAATCCATGGCAATAACATCAAAATTAGCTCACATGGGCTAATAACAATTCAAGCAATTCATTTTGAATCACCTAACAACACAAAAATTTACACAGAACTCAAGTGAACAATAGAACCCTAGGCTCGACATTGTTCACGGCCACACAATAAGGATTTTCTTCACTCGGTTCAAATATTTTGAAACCGAAAACACGGCCATCCAAGCCTTAAAAAATCCCCATCCATTAAAATGGCTTTTATCCAAAGAATAAACCAAGTAGGAGTAGACCTCACCTGAGTTGCCTAACTCCACAAAATTGTATCCACGCCGAGTCCTCAGAATAGATCAACTTCTTGTTTCGGGCCCGACGAGAACCGACGGCTCAAGCCGGGAAATCTAGGAGAAGTCACACTTTCTCTCTCAAAACCAGTCCCTCCCCTCACCCGTCCGTTCCCAAATGGAGAAGAAGATGGTCCTTTGTCTTTATTTTAATCTTTCACTTTATTCCCTATGTGTGTCCTTTTAGTTTGATTCTAGTGTTCTTTTCGACACAATTGGCCAATCTAAGTCATTCATCTCCATCATCTCACTAATCATGCAACATGTGTCACATGGGTACATGTAGTAGATGAATTTTGTCACATCACATGTCTCTCACAAGCTGTCATAGGGCACCCGACACCCGGTGTCTCGAAAAACGTGAAATTCCGACTATCTCGGAATTCGATGAAATTCCGACTATCTCGGAATTCGATGAAATTCGACGTGGTAGCTAGATTTCGCGAGACGATTCCAACGGTGAAGTCCGTTTCGTCATCCGAGATCTAGAAAAATTCCAGATTTTTGACCGAATTACAATTTTATCTCTTTTCAAAAAATTAAAATTTTCTGCTTTTACATTCTCCCCTCCTTAAAAAGAATTTCGCCCCGAAATTTTGTAAGATAATCATTAAAAATCACATGCATATGCAACGTGCACTAAGCCATGATGATGATGTAAACTAGTCATTTAAGTATTAAACGACTAAAACCACTCTCTGCCATCCCTAAACAAGAAGCGGAGCAGGTGGCCAATATCGTGTCCTCGCGCTCCCACGCTGGGATTCCTCCACTCCACTCTGCCATTGTCATAAGACCTCACTAAATTCCTCACGGCCTTGGCGTTGCAAAACCCGATCCGCCATCCATAATGCATGTTGTCCCTCCGAAGGTCCCATCCGTGTCAACCCTGTCCTCCCCAATCCACTACATGAGTTGATCTAGAGCACCGAGCATAAGAGACGGAATACCTCATAATAATTCGATACTGCGGTAGCCACCCGGTACGCTACAAAGGCCCACCTCCGAGCATCTCATGGGCCCAAATAAAACCTCAACGATAGCTCCCGCCGTCGAACCCGACCACTCCATCTCTTAGGCATCACCTTCCAAGAAGACGCATCCTCTAACCTCGAATCCTAAGGGCCGACGCCGCATTGAAGATAGCTCTCCGCTAGCTCGAGCCGTGAGAAGACACCGGTCGTGATCAAGCCCACCTTCCTGAGGTGTCTCAACCCATCTGACTATGACGGAGCTCTTCCACCCCGGTCCAACATATCTGATCCGCATGGGCCTCCTCATACAATGCCCTGATACGGTACATTCGTATACTCACCTGATAACTATTGTTATAGGCGAATTCCACTAAAGGCAAGTGCTCTCCCAAGCTACCCTTAGCGATCCAGACGCATGCTCGCAATATGTCCTTTCTATCACCTGCATGGTCATCTCCGACCGACCATCCGCTTGTGAGTGGAAAGTCAGATCATGGTCAGCCATGTGCATATAGCCTTTGAAACCTCCAAAAGTGCGCCTTAAACCTCGTCTCATTCACACTATGGATACCGGTATTCCATGCAGCCTCTGAATTATCTCTCGAATACAAACCGCCAGAATCTTCCAATGTGAAGGTCATCCGCGACGCGCCAAAAATGTGCCGAATTTCGCGGAAATGGGTCCACTATCACCCATACCACATCATGTCCTTGCGTGGTCCGTGGCGAAAACGGGTCACAAAATCCATCGTGACGCGTTCTGACTTCCACCTCGCCCACCCTCTAATGGTCAAGAATCCCGCCGGGCTGTGCTCAAATTTAACCTATAGACTCCGCGGAGACATTGTCAACAAAGTCCCCTACGTGTCTCTTCATTCCGCTCCGCAATAATGACGACGACATCCCGGGTACATCTTCGTACACTCGGATGCACAACAACCTCAGAGCAGTTGAAACCCTTGGTGACCTCCTCCTCTCAACCTACTGGGGAACCACTACCTGTCCCTCAGACAAGACTACCATTTGCGTGGACTGTCCAACCCTCGTCAATTGCACCGACTATACCCTGGCCCCCGATGGACTATCTCGCTCGCCTCGACTCCAATCACTGGGTCAATGTAGATCTGCAGCCACTAAACTCCCCTAATGTACCAGGCTCGGCCGCGAGCATCAGAGTTCCTAAACTGTCCCATAGTCTCGAGCATCTGCCGTTCTCGGGAAGCTATACTAGCCAATGCTCCCCGTGACTTCCGACTAAGTGCATCAGCCACAACATTTTCCTTACCAGGGTGGTAATGCAAAGTGAAGTCATAGTCCTCTAGGAACTCCATCCATCTGCGTTGCCTCATGTTGAGGTCCTGCTGCATGAAAATATACTTTACACTTTTGTGTTTTGAGTACACCTCGAACTACTCGGCATATAAGTAGTGGCGCCAAATCTTCAAGGCGAAGACTACGGCCGCCAACTCCATGTCGTGTGTGGGGTAATCCTACTCATGGATTCTTCAACCGAGAACCATAAGCTACTACCCTCCTGGATTGCATCAAACACATCCCATCCCGCCGAGGCATTGCAATACACTACGTGACCCTATCTCTCCCGTTCCTGACTATCAAGATGTGGGAGTGTGAGTGAGCCTCCTCCCTAACTCCCGGGAATGCCTCCTCGCGACGGCCATCCCAATCACCCCGACTCCTTTCGTCAATTCACATAGTTCTACTAACGGAGAAATCCCCAATGAATCTCCCGAGTACCCAAAGAAATCCCAAGAAACTATGTATCTCAAGACCGACTTCACTCTCCCAACTCATCACAAATTCTCGACCTTCTCTGTGGTTCACCAACACTCCTAAAGCTGACACTACGTGTCCCAAAAATCTCACCTCAGTAAGCCAAAACTCGCACTTACTGAACTTAGCGTACAACTAATGGTCTCTTAGAAATTGTAAAATAATCCTCAAGTGACCCTCATGCTCCCTCTTCTGATCGGGAGTAGATCAAAATGTCATCCACTTAATTTACCACACTGAAATCGATCCAAATAGGTCAGGGAATAATTCTATGCATGAGGTCCATGAATGCCGTTGGCGAATTCGTCAATCCAAAGGGCATCACCTGTGAACTCAAAGTGCCCATACCGCCTCAACGCCGGCTCTTAGTGGATATCCTGCTCTTAACCCCTCAACCGATGGTATCCAAAGGTGAAGGTCTATCTTAGAGTAGACTCGCGCCTTTCTCACCGATCAAACAAGTCATCAATCCTCTCTCTCAACGGGTATCGATTCTCGATCGAACCCTCGTTCAACTCCGTCTGTAATCAATGCACAAATATGGGTCTTGTCCTTCTTCTTCGCAAACGTAGACTGAGCGCCCATGGTGAAGTGCCTTGCCTAATGAACCTTATTGTCCAAGAACTCCCGTAGGTCGGGACTCCTGGTCAATCCAATCCAGTGCCATCCCATGCGGGACATAGAGACGGGCGGGCACTGTGGTGTAACCCTGCACCGGGGAGTCTACAACCCTCTACTGCAGGCAACCTTGCACTCATCCTAAAAAACATCCTCATTCTCGCAGACTACTCGAGGTAGATCTAAGTCCAGCCACCTCGCCCTTCTGTAGTGGCCTACGAATAACCCGCCAACCGTCCATGACACTTTGGACTCGTACAATCGCTTCGGGGAAAATATCATGTCTGGTCTCCTAAATACAACACGAGTACCGTCCTGCGTGTAGGAGGTAACCCTCCTATGCTCACAATCGATGACAACTCTGTATGCCGTCAGCCAATCCATCCTAAGGATGACATCGAACTCTGACATGTCCATGACCTTCAGATCCACTGTGAGTAGAATCCTCGATATCTCTAACTCGCAACCACGAGATATCATCCCTATCCTCGCCCTAATCCCTAGGGGAGAACTCACATACAAGGCCCCTCCAAGCCCCAACCTCTAAGCCCAACTCTATCATAACCGATGCAAAGAACAAAATACCCCCAGATAACTAGCTAATCCGTTGACTCGCCTGGTGGTGCATGGCATAGACACTTCCTCGAACCCCCGACGTCTCTCGCCCCAGGCCTCGTCCTCTGCCTCGACCCATAGTCTGGCCCCTCTAGCTTGCCTGTGTAACCAAAGGTGCCCGCGGCAAGGCCCCGGGACTCGAAACCGGTTCCTCACCCATACTAAGGTGGAGAAACATACCGTATCCCTCTCCCCGCCCACCGTCGCCCCGAAACCCGGGATCCCCGCTTTGTGGCAATCCTTCCTCATATGTCCTAAGGCCGGCAATGAGGCACACCATTTGCTCGGGCTCGACTGCAACCCCCGATTGGTCTCCTCGCCTAGGTGGCCGCGGGCCTCGGAAACCCACGTGGAACTGCCTTCCGCTCATTCGTGGAATTGAAGAAGATCGACTTCCTTCCTCTGCTACTAACACCCGCATCCCGATTGCTCTGTGTATCCTCGATCTCTCTCTCTCTATGGTCATGGCAAATTCCAACCATAAAGTCCATGTCTCAGCGGTCCTACAATCCTACCCCCACGGACAATCTATCCATTTTCTAAACCTCCCGACCAAGCAGGTCCGTGGCCACATAATCACAAATAGGCGAACTAACTCCGTGAACTTAGCCACATACTCAATCGTAGTCCTAGTCCCTTGCTTCAGCTCTCGGAACTCCTGAGCCTTTGCATGTCTAGCAGTGTCCGGAAAATACTTGCCCATGAACAACTCATGGAACTCTGCCCATGTCATTGCCTCCCAGTCCCTGTAGAGGCTCCTCGCCTAATTCCACTATACTCTCGGGCCTCGCCCCCCAAATTCGGAATGTAGCTAGCCCGATCCCGGGTCGCTTTGGAGGTGGTCTCCATCGCTCCAATATCTTTCACTCGCATGAACCAATGGTATGCCACCACGATCTCCCTCTCCTCGTGGATATCGTGGAGGATGATGTGCTCAACCTCTGGGAGGTTACTTCCTGATTCCCGCTACCACAGACTAGCTTGTGCACAAAGAAAGAGTCGCAATCCCTATAGCCTTTCAGCGCTAAAGGCCTCGCTGAATAACATCGGTGGTGCTTATTAGCACCTCGTGGACGAATTTACCGCCCTCTCCCGAATTAGCCATCTACACATGTCAAATGACAATTTAAGTTTTAATGCAAAGATTCTAAGGTGTAAACACAAAATTTCAGGACACTATTCACATACCAAAATTTTTCTATATTAAATCATATGCAAATAAAAATTTTTATTTTTATTTTATTTCATTTTATTTTATTTTATTTTTGAAAAAACCTGCGGAATGTGTTGTTCGGCGAACAATGTCCATGAATAAGGATTCAAACAAAGGATCAGAACAGCGTAATCGAAATAAAACTGGTCGAAGCCTCAAGGTGCACCTGGAAGAACCCAGGCCGCTACAAGAGACAACGCCGTGGTCACCGTGGTGCATCAGCGCCGGTCACGGCCCCATCCGGCCGCGGTTAGCGTCGCGGTCGCCAAGACGCACGCTAGCCGCACGCCGTATCGCAACGCTTCGGGCATGCCAGGTCGGCTTCCCGCCTCGACACAAAATTGCGGCCGCGATACAACTCATGCCGCTGTCGCGCCCGCGTCGCGCGGTAATCGCTGCGCATGTCGCAAAGACTTCGCGCCGCATTGTACAAAGGCCGTTCCCAGCCATCATACAAAATTTTATCGCGACACCCCCCGTGGCTGCCAGGCGCTGGGCCGCTCTTACGCGTAGGTCGGCCGTGGTCGATGAGCTGGCCGTGCTCGCAACACCCTCCCACGCTGGCCGTGTCGGGCATGCCACCGCGCGCCCGTGTCAATACAAATTCGATGTATCGTGACTCAACACCATATATGGGCAATAGCCCATTCTAGCCTCCTCAAGAAAATTTTTTATTTTTATTTTTCAATTTTTTTCCTTTTGCTCTAAATTTATCGTATGACAAAAAACATATATATATATATAGTATATATATATATATATATATATATATATATATATATATATATATATATATATATATTTTTTTTTTTTTTCTTTTTTCATATCTTCAATAGAACCAAATAAATTCATTATAATTTATTTTATTTTTTCCTGTTTTACACACTGTAAAACCTCAGAAGAGAATTTTTTTTTTCCTCAACATTATTTCCTCTTTTGTGCTATTCATCAAGCATACAAAGCACACATCACAAAATCACGCAACAATCATCAGAATACAAGATGAATGCATGATCTAACCCGTGCCCATCAAGTCCTAGGTAATCATATACCTAACTTATTGATACTAAGCTATACTTTAGTATCCAACATTAAGCTCTAGGTATTTATAAACCTAAGCCTGGAGAACACTGCCGTGAGGGGCTCCCAAACCGGTGTCTCGTTGACAATCCATTAACCCGCGGAAAACCTGTGTCTCATGTTATGAGACCCATACATGAGTAAAAATGGCCACTTGGGCCCATACATCAATACTCAGTAAAAATACATTAACTATGTTACTATAGTTCAAGAGTTAATACATCACTCTTAATACAAACATATATTAAAATTTGAAATTTAATACATGTTATAATAAAAAGATCTACCAAAGCCACATACCTGGGCTTTCTTCTCAAGGTGGCCCCTAAGGGGCGCCGTCCCGAACACCCCCGTACCTGAAATAATGATCCCTGACAAGATTTGAGCAATGCCCAGTAGAATATAATCTCCATGGATTACTCTCCCACCTAAGTGCACATGTAATGGCAACCAAACACACACCTAAGCAAATACATGATCCTCGCTCTGAATGTCTACACGCCCAATCCCATGTCTCGAGTTCAATCGACTCCCCACACATGCCTAAGCCAAATGTGAGAAATATACGCTTTCAAAACAAAAGGTTTTTGTTCTCAAAAACATACTACCAAGTTTTCAAGAAAATCCATTTGACATCTCTTCTCGGCGCACTATCAGAATTTCTCCGTAAATGGGCCACGTAGTCCGCTCTAGATGAACTGTTGATTAACTCTAAAGAAATTCTTCTAAAATCTCTTCCCTTTGGAAATTCCTTTTAACAACCATTTTCATTTTTCTTTCATTTTCTTTCATCATGCACTCACACCTACTCATTCTAGGCGCCTCAGACAAGAGGGCGAATGCATTATGCCATTTCCAAACATTTCATGCTAATATATCAACTATGCATATATATATATATATATATATATATATATATATATATATATATATATATATATATATATATATATATTAACAAAATTTAACTCACATGCATCATGTTATTAATCCATGGCAATAACATCAAAATTAGCCTCACTGGCTAATAATAATTCAAGCAATTCATTTTAATCACCTAACAACACAAAAATTTACACTAATAACCTCACATGAATAGAACCCTAGGCTCTAAGACTGCTCACCTAGCCACACACAAGGGATTTTCTTCACCATTAAAATAGTTCTCGAGATTAAAAACACGCCATCCGTGCCCCAACAACCTCCTCTATCCATTAAAATGGCTCTACCAAAGAATAAACCAAGTAGAGAAGACCTTTACCTCTTTGAGCTGTCAACTCCACAAAATCTGTCCACGCAGGCCCTCAGAGTGCATCAACCCTTGCTTCTGTACTCGATGAGAACCAACGGTCCAAAAGTTCTAAATCTAAAGAGGCTCACACTTTCTCTCTCTAAAAACCAATCTCTCCCCTCACTGGGTCCGCTTCCAAATGAAACGGAGAAGAAGATGATCATTTTGTCTTCTATTTTAATCTTTTCACTTAATTCCTATGTGTCCTTTTAGTTTGATTTTAAAAGTTTTTGACACATGGCTTGAATCTTAATATTCATCTCCATCCTCTCACTAATCATGCAACATGTGTCACATGGGTATTACGTAAGAGGTGACTTTGTCACATCACATGTCTCTCACAAGTCGCTTATATGGCACCCGGCACCTTGTCTCAAAACGGAAATTCGACCGTCTGAATTCGACGCAGAGCTAGATTTCATGGTATTCCATTCCAAATCTGAAGTTCGTTTTGTCATCCGAGTTCTCAAAATTCCGCATTTTTACCTAAATTACCATTTTACCATTTGCTCATTTTTCGAAAAATTAGAATTTTCCTGCTCGACATAAGTGGACGCTCTTTGCTCTTAGGTAGTCTATCTCTGTGCCACTCAGAGGGATTCATAGAAATCATAACAATGATACATCTCTTTCCGGGTACCAAACACTAATATTCAGAACACTTCAATGTAGAAGTAATACCAGTTAAATCACTCCAGTTCTTGTACCCAAAACAAAATTAAAACACTGCAAACCATAAATCCAACAAAAGATTCTTCCCAAAGGGAGATTAGCTTTCCATTACGTGATTACAAATGACAATGACTAGTTGATCAGACAAATTCATTGAAATTGTAATCAAACTGAAGAAAAATGAATTCTAGAAAAATTCTCGATTCCATTGAAGTTCAGACATAAATTGAAGCTTGATTTACATTCATTCCAACTCTAATCTCAGCTCGTGATCATCATTTAATCTAAAATAAAGAAATATTTAATCTAGGAAAAGGAAATAAAAGAAAAAAATAAAAAGATTAAAAAATAAAGGAAAATATATATAAAGAGAGATTTCACTTCCTCCCAAAGAGCAAAACTTCAAGATTCGCCAAGCCAGGTAACTGGGTTCCTGTGGAGCTTATATTTATAGCTTCCGATATCAGCCCTTAATACGAGACTCAAATCATGCTTCTTCAAAAGTCTAAATCTTCACCTGAAGCACTGATGTTAGATATTTTGATGATGTCACGACACGGAGTTTCAGCTTATGTAGTGATCGAATCTAATGTTGCAACATCAAAGACCGCCGCAATTCTAAATTTCAAAGTGACCAAACATGTCAGTGGGCAATGTAGAGATGATGTTGCGCATTTAAGATGCGTGACGTAGATCAACTCGCCATGTCGCCACATTGCTCTCAATGTTGAGTAGTTACTCCGATGTCGCGGAAAATGTCGCGACATTGCGCCTTTGTTTTGTCCGATGTCATGACATCGCTTTGATGTCATGACATCATGATCGATGTTTTATGTCTCATGTCACTATCGCGAATGTCGCAAGACGCCGTGACATCAGTTCGATGCCCAGATTCAAACAATTTTTGATGTCGCAACATTGAATTCCTGAGTTCTACAAGATTGGAGTGATGTCGAGCCTATGCTGTGGAGATGTCGCCGACACAAGTGCACTCCGATCTATCTATTTCAACTGATGCAGGCGATGTCACATTGATACCCGCCATGACACTCTCCATACGATGTCGCGACATTGTTCTCTCGGTGTCATGGACATCGTCGCTTTGCTCCTTTATTATTTTCAGATGATAAATTTTTCGTTTTTTTCTTCAAATTTCTACAAAACATAAATCTAGGTGGAACCTACAATTTACATTGAATAAGACTTTTAAGCCTAAAATATAATTTGAAAATGAGTTTTTAAAATAGATGAGTTTTAGACTCCATCAAACTTTGTCAAACTTTCTTAAAGCCTTGTTGTCCTCAAGCAAAGAAAAGGTTATTTGTTTGTCCTCAAACAATAAAATATATTTTTAAGGACATTTTTCAATTAAATCATCTTTTTAGGCCGCTCAACAATTTGGCCTCAGTAATATTTTAGTTGTGACATCAATTCTAATTCAGCTTCATTTTCATTATCTTAAAAAATTTTCAATTTAGATCATTCAATACAACATGTAATTCATAGTTAATAAACATATAGCGCCTCGACTCTATGCGTGTGCTCGGTCTTCCCTCATGACTAATTTGTAGAATAGTAGCCTATGAGAGTCACTATGCGTAATGGCATTCTTCGCAGTAATTTAGGTCCCATAGGCTTCATGGTCATATTATTCTTCTACTAATGCAGTACTAACACAACCCTTAGAATCAAATAAGTCTTTTTGAGCTTGTAATGTATGGTTAGGGTACTTGCAGATAATTGACATTTTAAAGTTCAAATTAATCAAACAAATTGCATACATTTTCTTAGCATTTTGTCTTATGTAACTGTTCCTCCTTTTCATGTCTAAATCAAAAAATTTCAAGAGTATCCCTAAACTTACAGCTTACCTTTCTTCATGTTTCCTACGACTTTTTCTTTTTCCACTTTTGTATCTATTTCTGCTTTCGCCTCGTGGTTATTTCCGTTATTTTGTTTCCTGTGTTTGGAATGGTGTAATGTTTTACCTTTTAAGCTTTTTTACTACCCCTTAATAAGCTTGTCAAGAATCCCATACTGGGATAGACATTAAGGTACTCCTGTAGAACACCCTAAGGACTTAATTGCCTGGTTGCAAGCGCACTATAAGGCAAAACTCACTCCTCCTTGAAACTTACATTTTTTTTCCAGCTTCTCGTTTTCTATTATGCATTTCTTTTTGTACAATTTTTCTCAATTGTTTTCCTTTCTCCTCCTTCATTTCAATTCAAATTTGTACTCCCCAAACTTATCCTCTTCATCATTTTTGCTAGACGATTTGCGCTTTGGGTAAATTCGTGGTTCTTACTGTAAGGTAAGCCTTAAGGAAGGTTTAAGGCTCTTTCTTTGTGGCTTTGATGATGAAATGGCATTTGTGCTCAATCAATGTACTAAAGTGCATGCTTAATAGCATATCAAAGGGTAGGCTTTTGAAAGGCCCACACTGTCCAAGGATGGCCTAAATCATTTCCTATTGGTTGTAATGCCTAGGATTTCGCCTTGATTAATAATACAAGTTCTAGGACCTTTTGAGATTGACTGCTGGTCACCCAATATAGGTTCCTAAATCCCAAGAACAATCTAGCTAAGGTACTTATGACCAATGTGTCACTTAGTCATTTGAACTCGTATTGTTCAATCAAACTAGAATTAAAGCCTTATTAAAATTGCTTTCACTCAGCTTCTTCTAATTTAAAATTTTTAGCTTATCTATCCTTGACATCACAACTTAAAACCTCTGCTTCACTATTCGGGAAGCTCTTATTCATATCTTTCTCTTATCCTTTAAAGAGGTTATGCATTTAAGGTAACTAAAATCTCACTATTCTCAAATCACAAAAAATAAAATATGAACAAAAAGAATATTAAGAGAAAAGAGAGAAAGGCACTGTACATAAACTTTAGTAATCGATTTTCATTTATAATTTTAATCATGCATGAAAATTGCTTGAATTACAGGTAGGAGAAATAAGATACAATGAAGTTCATTTATTCTTTCTGGGATTTCAGGCTTGAGATTCAATTGTCTCAAATTCTATATCTAGCTTGGAGAGGGAGTGAATTTAGGGATTGAGGATTATGGTTTACCAGCTAAACTAATTTCTCCCTTGTTGAAGAGATACCACTCTTGTGTTAGAATATGTCATTTAATTAGCTATTTTTTCCAAGATCCGCCCAATGTAATTTGGGGAGATCCTTCAAATTCACTCGGGCAAAGCAGACATCTTGATGATTGGCATTCCATATATCAAGGCTGCCCAGAAGCCCCGTAGTCTGTGGTTGACCTACTCCTCATCTCTTCTCTAGATGGTTACCTTGATTTTGATGCTCTTCAGATAAGTACCCAGCGCTTCCTTTTGGAGTAGATTTTGTTCCATCTCCTTTTCCTTATTCCTACAATCTTAATCAACTCTTACTACTGATCATTTTACAAAAGCCTTTTCCCCTTTCCCCTTAACTTTGCCCTTACGCTTTATCCCTTAGTGCAACCTTCTCTTTCAACTCCTCATCCCCTTCCCGGGAGGAGGCCGCTGTTCTCTCTTCTTTCTTGATTAGAGTCTGATTGTTGTCTCTCTATCTCACTCTCAGCTGCTCATCCTTTCTCCTCATCCCATCTCCTTATCAGCTAGCAGTAGAGCAAATTTCTGTAATTAATTCTTTCCGCACTTCACTCTTATCTTTCCTCTTCTTCAACTCTTATTAAATAATGGGTATTGTTTCTTCAAAGATCGGGGGAGAGCACCGGTCGTTCGTATAATCTTGGAAACCTCCCTTCTTCATTTTCAACTCCTTCCCCAGCCTCTACTATAGGATTGCTTCCTAGCCACTTTCTCCAATTCTTTCCTCTTCTTAACTCCCTCTACCTTCATCCTTTGACGGAGTTTTATGACTCCAAAGGAGAGTGAGATGAGAGGCTTTTATATTTCTCCTTGTTTAATCATCAGAACACCCCTTGACACGTGGAGAGTGATCATGTAGGGCTGGGATATTCCCAGAAGTTATTCTCATCATAAATTCAAAATGGACTGCTCTAGTATTTTCCCCTACATTTAGCATACCCTACTAGTGCATACAAAAGTAGTAAGACTCCATCTTGTCGCATACTGAAGGTGTTTCGAGGGGTGAAGTGAAAATGTAGTTAATGAAATACAACAATACCTTATTTGCCTCTCGTTAAGTCACCCTCACAATGCAGGCATTTAATGGTTCCTGTCCTGACATTGAGCCAGACTCATTTGTCGCTCCGGCAATGTCCCCGAACCTGTGGCTCTCCTCAAGTCGCTTTCATTCGTCACACCACCTGTCTTGCAAATTTCAAAGTTGGAAATGGCCTTTTCCCAAAAGGGACCCATCTCCACTTGACATAACATGTTAAGCCTTTCCTTTCGCCCAAGTTGGAGAAGAACTCCTTCATTAATGCTCTTCTTTCAGGTTCCATGTGCTGACTTATTTTCTCCCAAATTCTTCTCATCTCCTCCCTTAAACGACGCATTAATTAGTTTCTGAAATCTCTCTCCTCAACAAATCCCTTTAGCCGATTCTTCTAGAATGCTTTTGCTCCCCTTTCTGAGTAGAAAGATCGGTTCTCCCTTCTTCTACCACAACCTCGATTTCTTCTAATCACCCCCGATAGTAGTTTCTGAGTTCCCTTCCCTCCGCCCCTCTCGTAACATCCTTATACAACGTTTCCATCACTTCACATGGGTAGGAGAGCTATGTCTCGACATTGCTCGTTTAGTGGGAGATTTGGAGAAAGTTTGAGATATTTGATTTGAATTTGAAAATCTCCATGAAGTGTATCTTTATGTAGGTAGGTTGCCCTAACTGTGATGTCGCGACATTGTAGTTGTCAATGTCACGACGTTGACTTGATGCTCTAAGTGACTCAGTGCAATGTCGCGACATTGGAGTTGTGATGTCGCGACATTAGAGATTTAATGTCTCGACATTGTGTGCGTTTTGCCGTCTTAAATTGATGTCGCGCAAGATTGGAATTTCAATCTCGACACGCTTTTAAGGTCATGACATTAGTTTTGATGTCGCGATATCGCTGTAATGTTAATCTTGATGTCGCTTTATAATCAGAATAGTCGAAAATTTTGAAATTTTATATTGGTATCACACATTGTCGTAGATGTCGCGATACTGAGAAGGTTTTCTTCTTTCTCGATTTTTTTACTTGTTTACTCCTATTTACTTAAAATTCGCCTATGTCAGGAATATAAGTATATCAATATTGAGGAATCTTAATTCAAGCATGATGGCTGAAAGCGTGGTGTGTATAACTGTACGCCTATGTGCGCAAGTGCACGCGGTCGCCTGGCACATAGTGTACCCATGGTACCTGGAGCATCGATCCACCGGGATAGGTGGTGTTGGAATACGAGATGGGCTTCTTGCGAATAATATCCGGGTATAAGTTTTGTGTGAAAAAGTACTGTCCGAATGTAAACTAAACTAACTAATCCGAATGAATTCATCAGTAACGGAGACTGGGGCTATGTCTCCCCGTCACTTTCGATGGATTATTTCAAAGATGATATTATTCAGCTTTATTTATGATTTATTAATGGTTAGTGATCTGCACTTAAATAATTCTCCTCTCGAAGGAGATCCGCCTATCTCGCTAGTAGTCGAGCGATTCTACCCCAACTCGATAATTCAATGCTTAAATGTTCTAACCTAATTGCCACCTTCTGATCGGAATATCTCTATTTACCGAATCAACCGGTCATTTACTCGTATCCCTGCATCCTCTCATCTCTCGAATCTCTGATCTCCGTGATAGTCATGCTAATGTATTATACATCACCATGTAAATGATTAATGTATATAGCAGATGCTAACAAATTATAAAACAACTTGAATAATATAAAATACTAATCTTTAACTATGAAAATGTGACAGGG
This sequence comes from Tetrastigma voinierianum, assembly GCA_016808115.1. Taxonomy (NCBI): domain Eukaryota; kingdom Viridiplantae; phylum Streptophyta; class Magnoliopsida; order Vitales; family Vitaceae; genus Tetrastigma; species Tetrastigma voinierianum. The sequence goes on from JAEQBH010008578.1 coordinate 26,606, forward strand.
TTCAACAACACCCTAGGTATAAATCTAGAACATACTAAATAAGAGAATACCAATATGTAATATGTAAAACATTAGTACTACTGTCCAAAAAGAGGAAAAATACAAATCACGGGCTCTTCTTCAAGATCAATGTCACCGCTTCCGATTTCGTGCCCTAGTTCAGACGATCCCCATACCACTCTGCGCCTTTTGCTTTTAATGATGAGAAGACGTATCCGCAATGACGTCAGCGCGACGCTGAGACGTCATGACGTCAGGTGTCTCGACGTGAGGATCGTCAGCGACGTCGAACGCCGCGACGCTTCCAACCATCTTTACGCACTTTCATCCTCCGTCCAAAATGCTTCCAAACCCATCTTTTCAGACCAATTGCACCCTGATTCACACCAACCTGCATTCAATCAGATATTGAGTTATAAACAATGATTAAATGTAAAATAATGCTAAAACGTAGGAAATGTGACGCGGTATAACCTGAGTGTTTTAGGCACTCATCACACCCCCTAGTCTTAGCGCTTCTGTTTGTCCCAAGCAAGAACTCCACTCTAAACCGAACACACTCTACATACTATAGTCTAACACTAAGATAGTGATGCCCATGCCGATAGATAGAGCATCACCGACCGATTCACACCGCGTCTGCTTTCAAGTTCACTTGATTTGCAAAGGTGTTCAACTTTCGAAGAACTAGGTTGAACTCGGTGAAGTTGACTAGTTCCTCAGCCTCCGAGATATTCAATAACCTTTCCCAAGGACCCTATATGCGTGAAATAAATTACCTATAGTGTACACTTAGGTTCCGACGCCCCCAAACTTGAGTTCAACTCGCCTAATTGGGAAAATCTAACTACAAAAGGATCGGAACGCACCGTTTGCAATTTCTCATATACCTACTCACAACATAGAACAAACTAGTGCCCGTAGTTTATGTTATGTCTGCGGTAGCTGGATTAGTTGGTGACTCCCACCGCTGGTTATGGGCACGGCATTCGGGCCTCTAACGTCACCCGAACACTCAACTAAACCTAAGGGCTCCTGGAGCTATGGCAAACTTCCATCTTCCGTCCCCATAACGCGTTGAAGTCAATGACTCGCCACTGGGTTTAGGGCATTAGGCTTGGAAAGGCCCCTGATTGTGCCCTGGATTCCGATCGGGAAGATCCCACCTATTTCTATATTTTCTTTTATTTTTATTTTTTTTTATTTTTATTTATTTCTAGCTTAAAGGCAATCTCTTTATTCACTCTGTCCCATCTCTTTGTGTTTAGAAACCTCAGGTTTGTTGAACCTGGTAGTCTGCTCAAGACCTGCATACCCTAGGAGGTCATTTGTGTGTGAGTGTGATAGGTTCCTTGAGAAATAGTTTCTTGAATAACCGAAGGTGATACACTATGCCTCCCCACTTATTCAACCTAATTCTCGAGCATTCAAACATCCAATGAAACCTTTCTTCCATGACAATAGTGGATTCGACTCAAAAGTGCATCCTCATCCTCAAGCATGGTATCATGCACACAAACTACCTAAACCACATGTATATGATCTACTCAAACCACACATGACTAAACACAAACTCAACATCCTAAGATGAGCAAGCGAAATGAAACAACAGAAATGCAAACTAACATCATGAATGAAAATAACTACAAGACAACAAACACAAAACTAATCTAAGAAACACCCGAGCACCACCCACCCCCCAAACAAAAAATGGGCGTTGTCCCTAATCGGTTCTGAAATAACAGAGGAAGGTGGATGGGAACTCCCACGATCGTGCGCAGTCACCGTGGTGGTGGCGTATGGCCGGTGGAGCTAGGAAGCCGGGCTAGTCACCAAGCGACTCGTTGAAGAATAAAGTGGCCTGTCACAACACCGCACGCATATCACCCGATTAGTGCTCAAAAGTGCTATTTTGAACCCTATTTGTAAAATAGGTTTTGAGTGCTTTTTTGCGCACTAATCATATGAATTGAGCCAATTTTCATGTGTGTATGTCCACTTAGTACTACTAATTTGGTTTCGAGATTGTTTTTGGGTAGTTTTATTAAGTCTGGAACTTCACAAGAAGCCTCAAGGTCAGATATTAGTGTCGACGCGAGAATTTCTGATTTCATCAACCCAAACGAGGAAATATCAAGTGAAATGACGGAAAATGAAGATGGCAGCGCAAAGAGAATTTTGGCTATGATTGCAGGACTCGCTAAGATTGCAAAATTTCGCTAATCCATAGCGAACTACAGGTGAAAATTTCAAGGAGTTAGCTAATTAAGGCAATGGGGAAAATTCTCAATTTATCCATTGTATTCGCTTAGGTTATGAATTAGTATATAATTTTATGTATATTTATGAATTGCATATAAATTATCAAATGTATTTATATTTTTGATCCCAAACGACCACGTTCATTTAATTACCATTTTCATTCTTATTATAATATTATATTTTAGCATTTTTGGTATTTCACACATCGGGTTAGCTATATAAGCCACCTTATAAACTTTGTAACCTAACTTCATTTTCAATGCTTTCAACATAAATCTTGCTTTAGGTTGCGCTTTCCTCTCTCTTCTTCTTTCTTTCTCTCATTTTCCTAAGTACAAACACACCCTCAGGATGACAACTCAAGGGATGCTTGGCTAAGCCCCCTTTCCTTAAAGGGGAGGGTCACGCGGGAGGCTCGAGGTAAGTTTTCATGCCCTCTCATTTATCACACTCCGCATTATGAGCATTTAAGCTCCCCAGATCTCACCCTAGGTTGAAAAACCTCCTAGATCCAAATTTCGCTAATGTGTATTTGGCAAGCTTTGTGGTTACAAAGGATGCTTGCTTGCATCCACTCGTCATCCACTTAGTCAGCTCCCTATTAGTCAAGCTGTGAGGTTGCCCTCTTTTCGAGGCCATATGCACACCTGTGAAGGGGGACTCAATGCCTCAATGAATGCCATCTCATAAGGGAGTAATTTAGGTTTAGGTTTTAGTGCCAAATCAAGGTCCTGGGCTTGGGAAAAGACTATAGTCATTATCCCCAACGCGAGGAAAAACCCGAGGGCATGAATACAATCTTAAAAATCCAATCCATGGACCCAAGACTTCAAGGAGTCTTCTTCTAAATTTTCCTTTAATTTATTTGCGCTTTACAACCATTCAATCCCATCAAGCTTTTTGAACAAACCTTAAAATCCAAAGAGAAATACCATTTTCAACTCAATCGCACTTCTCATTTCACGGGGCTCCGTGTTCGACCCTGAACCACTATACTACTTGATGGCCCTCGCTACGGCAGTAGGACACCTAGGATACAAATTTTGTTGATTCCTATAGCCCTATTGTGGCATGAATCAAATGGCGCCGTTGCCGGGGATGGTGCCCTAGTGAGATAAGAAGTTGTTGAACTTGTGATTAATATCACAAGTTTCAGTAAAATCTCATTCCCTTTTGATTTTATCATTTTCTCGCACGAGTTCACTCACGAGGGATTTTAATTTTTCCGATTACATTCCAGTTTTCTTTGCTTTAATTTTAGCTAACGCCCAGCCCTTTTGATGGTTTTGTTTGGTTGTTTTCTGTTGATTGTGAGGTGTGCCGGGGCGGGTTTATGCGGTGGGATAGAACAACGCGGGTAGGCTTGAGAGGGTGGCTAGCACACGGGACGAGGGGCTTCGAAATTGATCCTCCACGATTGCTCAAATGGATCCTCCACGGGAGGAACAGCCAAAATAGCAGTGCCTAGGGACTGATGCATGTCGATCCATGAGGATCACATACACCCACCAGGGGTGAGTGCACCCTCATGCATTATCCTGGCGGGGATGTACTTGGTGAGACCTTATCTGGTGCCCACACTCCCCACTTTTCATGGTATGGAGAAGCGAAAATCCATACACACACATCCGGGATTTTTGAGGAAGTATGCACCACTTTCAAAGAAGGTCACGGTGGACATGGAGTTCCCTCAAGTTGAAGCCTTTCCATTGACCCTAAAGGACAAGGCCAAGAATTTGGCTAAATGCATTAAGGCGAGAACCATAAATGGTGGGGAGATTTGCGAGTGAGTTTCTAAAAAAAAGTCTTGATTGCTCACAAGACAAACAACTTGAAGGGCAAATTTACACATTTGCGACTCATGATGGTGAGAGGTTCTGATCTTTGGGAGAGATTTATGGAGACTATCAGTGCATGCCCACACCATGGATTTGATACATGGATGCTGGTGAACCATTTTTATGATGGAATGTCCCCTTCCATGAAACAATTATTGGAAACTATGTGTGGAGGAGATTTCTTGAGTAAAAATCCTAATGAGGTAATGGACTTCCTCAATTATGGCGGCGAGACCTCAAGGGTTGGGATAGGCCAAACGAGGAATGAAAATAGATTCAAGCCATCGTTAGACAAAGTGGAGGCATGTATGCTTACTCTCCGAGAAGATATGGAGCTGAAAGCTAAGGTATCTACCTTGGCTAGAAGATTGGAGGAATTAGAAAAAAAAAAGGGTCCATGAGGTGCGAGGGCGGTGGCGAAAGCCATGCACGAGGTCAAAGCTGTTTCAAGCTACTTGATCCAATGACCACCCGGAGACCATGTCCAAACCCCGATACGAGGATGCAAATGTGGTAGGCGAAACAAGCCCGCGAACAAATGCTCCATATGGTAACACTTACAGCCCCCAATTGGAGGAGTCACTAACCCTTCACCGGAAACCTCAACCTCTGTACGGCATCGGCCAAGCACCCACCCCTCTGTTGGGCAAGCCATTTTTGAAGAGCAAAGTGGTGGGAAATTTTGTGGAGAGGTAAAGGCATCAATGCTCAAATTGAACAAAAAAATTGAAAATGTAGAAAGCTCCTTGAGCAAGAGAATAGATGGGTTTGGAAAGTAACCTTAGCAAGAAAATTGACGGCTTCACGGGCATCCATAACAAGAATAGAAAATCGAGTAGTAAGAGGCGAGGGAGGTTCCTTTACCATTGCTTGCTAAATCAAGGGTCTATGAGGCGAGCTATTCAGTAGACCTTCCCAATGGATGAAGTCAGAAAATGTCATTACCTTAAGAAGTGGAAAAAGGGTTGATCAGCCAATGAAACACAGTGAGGAAACGAGGAAAAGGGGAAGAATTGGGCGAGAACACATTTTTCTTGAAGGAGGACTCAATGAAACCTTGCACGCCACCTCCATTTCCCCAAGCACTAAGGCGAGAAGAGGCCTTGACGGGGCGGGCATCTAGGGGAGTCTAAGGCAGGTGAGGTCAACATACCCCTTTTGGACATCATGAGCAAGTCCACCACTTATGCAAAGTTTTTGAAAGATCTACGTACAATCAAAAGAGGGTTGGGCATTGAAAAAAAGCATTCTGGCCGAACAAGTTGGCTCCATCATCCGATGCGAGCCGATGGTGAAATACAAGGATCCGGGGACTGACTATCTCGATTAACATTGGAGGAACCTGCATTGACAAAGCAGCGTGGGCTTGGGTGCAGGTGTCAGCCTCTTGCCATACTTTCGGTGTATGCAGCTAGGTTTGGGAGAGCTGAAACCAACCAACATCACCCTATCTTTAGCCGATCGTTCAGTGAAAATACCAAAAGGGATAGTGGAGGATGTGTTGGTAAAAGTAGATAGGATTACACTATCGTTAGTTTCATGGTTCTCGACACTGAACGCCGGAGGCGGGGCACTAATCAAGTGCCCATTATATTCAGGAAGGCCATTCTACGGCCACATCAAATGCCATTATCAATTGCGAATGGGGTCATGCAGCTCACATTTGGAAACATGACCTTTGGAGCTCAACATTTTCCACTTGAGCAATAGCCAGGCTTTTCCGGGTGAGGATGAGGAGCAAATGTCGATGAAGTTTGCACGAGTGGTACCGCGGGTGAGGCATGATATTAACAAACAACGGGAAGATTGATGGAGAACAATGAGCGGTTAATGTAGAATCCGCCATTCCTCACGCAGCGGTCGACCAATTGCCACGGAGACCCGAGATTGCCCAAAACAATGGGCGACATGAAGGCACACACGGCACACACCACTTTTTGTACGTGGAGGGCTTCTCCTCTGGACCCTCCTTGAATCAATGGCTACACAGCGGGGTGGTTCTGCGGGAACACGGAGACCGCTCAAATTTTGTTGAAATTTTTACTTTATATTATTTTAAGTCTTAATTTGGTTTTTAGTGGTGCCACTACTTTTACTATTTTCTTTTCCATATTTTTCGCATTTACAAGCTTATCTTATCACAATTTTTTGTTTTGAAATGTGCGGGAGTTACGGGGCGGGAAAAATCTCATTTTCCTCTTTGCATTGCGGTCTTTGATGCGAGTCTGATGTTTAGCCATGCCATTCCCTCACAGTTCAAACCGTTCGTTTCATCTTCTATTCGAAGTACCACAGTTTCTTTTGAAAAAAGGCGATAATTTTGTGAAATATCTTGACATAGAAATATACCATGCACGACTACATTTTCTACACTTTTACAAATCATTCGTACCTATATTTTGGTATTTCTACTCTTGCACTTTAGTTGAAAAATTGAAGCCACAGCCCATGTTACATTAATGATAAGAACAATTCCATGCATGATTTAGTTTTGGTCAATGGAAGTTTCCAGCTTATTCAGCCTTGAACCTTCCCAGCTAATTCACACCTTTGCACACGAGTTGCACCAATAGGTTGAGAAACTTAGTCATAAGCTTTCCACTTTGCAAAGCCGGCCTTAAATTTGTTGACGACCCGCTAATAGGTTTGTGTACCCCATGTATGAAGATAATGTAGTCTTCGATGAAAAGAAAAGAAGAAAAAGAGAAATAAAAGCCGTGACGCTTTGCTTGAAACCGAACACGGTCCGTGGGTGCCATGGCTAAAGCCTTTAAAGCCCGATGCCACAAGCCTTAATTGGTTGGGAGTCTATCGACTTAACAGTGTTCGCTACGGGTGGATTCTGGGTAGAGTTTAGCGTGTTGTAGGTGCCCATTCTGAAATCATTCGGTCAGGTGAAGCCCTGCGAGAGTTTGTGGTCGATTGATCCTTTTGGCGATGCCCTAGGCCTTAATTGGTTGGGGTGCATTGGTGGACCCAGTTATACGGACTTTGGTGATCGAGTTTTTAGCATTACACCCTACATTGCCATCGAGGGAAGAAATAAGAGTGTAGCTAGTCCTATTTAAGTTGGTCGACAATTTAAGGCCATGGCGTGTAGGTTGGGAGGAATAGCTTTGCAATTGTGGCTCCAAAGCGGTTACCTTAGGAGCAGGTAGATGTTGGTGGAAGTTCGGGTTGACTTAACTGGAGCGATGCGCCTTCAAACATGTTCTTGCATAGTCTTTGTTCTTTCATATGTCGGTTTTTCGAGCAGGTGTAAATTATTCATATTAAGGGAAAACTTACTGTACACACACTTTTGAACAATATGCACTTTGTAAAAGCCTGACATACATACCTTTATTGTTTTTTAGCATTCTTTAAAGGTATAGCGTCGGTTGGGGGGTGTGATTAGTGCCCAAAAAGTGCTATTTTGAACCCTATTTAAAATAGGTTTGAGTGCTTTTTGCGCACTAATCATGTGAATTGAGCCAATTTTCATATGCATGTCCACTTAGTACTACTAATTTGGTTTGGTGTTTGGGTGAGTTTCACAGTGTGGGAACCCCGATTGACAAACTACAGTAGTATTGGTGCTGAATGCGAGAATTCTCAGTGATTTCATCAACCCAAAATGAGGAAATATAAAGTGGAAATGACGAAAAATGAAGATGGTAGTGCAGCAGGAATTTTGGCTATGATTGCGAAAATTTGGCTAAGATTGCGAAAATTTCGCAATCTTAGCGAAAATTTCGCAATCCTAGCGAAATTTTCGCTAATATTAGAAATTTAACTGACTAGTAATTCGCTAGCTAAGCATTACTGTTTGCTAAGCGAAAATTCTCAATTTAAGCTATCTCACAAAAATTTAGCTAGGCTAGCGAAGGAAATTTCGCTAGAATAAGCGAAATTTTAAATATACTAGCGAAATTTCTTACACTCAGCGAGGAAATTGCTCGACTATCGTTTTGGTATTTTGATCCCAAACGACCACGTTTTGATTAATTACCATTTTGTCCTTATTGTAATATTATATTTTAGGCATTTTGGTATTTCATTTGGGTTATTTATATAAGCTAGCCACCTTATAACTTTGTAACCCTAACTTCATTTCGGAGTCAAGCTTTCGGTGCAGCTTTACTTTAGGTTGCGGTTTCTCTCTTCTCTCTCTTTGCTTTCTCTCATTTTTCTTGGCTGCCAGGCTACTTGAGGATGACAACTCAAGGGATGCTTATTGTACTTTCATGAAGGGAAGTGCGGCTGGTGGAGGTGGAGGTAAGTTTCATGCCTCTCATTTATCTGCTGCATTTATGAGCATTTAAGCTCCACTGTGTCTCACCACCCTAGGTTTGAAACCTTCTAGATCCGACCTCGCCCGATGTGTGACTGTAAAGCTTTGTGGATTCACGAGTGGATGCTTAAGCTTAGATCCGCTATCATCCATTGGTTGTCTTCACAATGTGCTAGTAGGTTGCCTCTTTGAGACCATATGCACCTTAGTAAAGGGACTTGAATGCTCAATGAATGCCATATCTCATAAGGGGAGTAATTTAGGGTTTAGGTTTAGTGCGAATCAAGGTCGGAGTTTGGGAAAAGACCTCAGTTATTATCCTGCAGCGAGGAAAAAAAACCAGGGGCATGAATACACCTTAAAAATCCAGTCGAGTGACCCAAGACTTCAAGGAGTCTTCTTTTTCTAAATTTTCCTTTAATTTATTTGCGGTTACAACCATCCCGACTCCTTTGTTTTTCTTTAAAACCTTAAAATCAGATAAATACCATTTTAAACTCAAGCGCACTTCGTTTCACGAAGAGCCCATCCCTGTGTTCGACCCTAGACCACTATACTGCAGTAGCCTCGCTACGGCAGTAGGACATCTAGGATACAAATTTTGTTGATTCCTATAGCCCTACTGTGGCACGAATCATCAGCGCGAAGTGCCTCCATATCCTATGTGATTAGGACTCGATGCTCCTGGGTCTCGTCCCAGAATGCATCAAAGCGCTCAGTAAGGGAGAGCACCGGGTCCTCGAGGTCGGGTGTTGGATGGAGGGCCTCCGTGAAATTCTTTGTGGTGGTGGTGGAAGTGGGTGAGGCGAGGGCGCCCGATGTCCCCGGGGATCGTCTAGGAGGAGTCAGCGGGCTGATAGTCATGAAGCTACGTCTCGTCAGGGGCTCATAACCTGAATCAAACAGGTCCCCCTCGGTCGTGGTATGCAGGTTTGTCCCTCTTAATAATATTGGCACGATGGGGTGCAACCATGCCTCATTGTCATCAAGGGGCACCCTGGCTCGTTTACATAAACAAATGAGAAAGGGTGCTAAGAATTCATCTTAGCGTCCCAGTTATGGAGGATGGCGTCCTCTATAACCTGCCCAACATCAAAAGGAATATCCTGAATGATAGCATAATTGAGCATGGCACGCTTGGCAGTCACTTCACACACGTTCGTCGTCGGAATGAGATGCGACGTGATGAAGTGATGCCAGACTTTGGGGATATAGGCTAGATGTTTGGCCTTAAAATGGACTGCGTGGCCCTTATGGTTGAGTTTCCACTCACCTCGGCTATTTGTCAAGACCCTAATGACTTCGGGGTAGTCGGGTCGCTCGTAAAGTCGATCAAAAGGCTCCGGGGGAACATGATCAATATCATAAAAATGGTTGATAGACTCGCTTGCTGAAGTCCTCACCGACACGCAGCTACTGGGACCTTCTTGACGACATGGGAGGCGAGATTGAGGCGCAAATTTCAACACCACACTCATCGCGGTTGGATGGTGGTTGGCAAAGTGCTCGCCATCCCTTGGCGCAATGGAATGCTGCGGAAAAAAATCATCGGGTGGTGGAAACCCTTTTCATGTAATAAGCGAGCGGTTCTTGGGTTGTCTTGCGTGACCGTCGGCGGCACCCTCGATGATAAGCCGCGATACATCATAATTGGGGTCGGATCCTCCTTTAGGCCAACCCGCTTTGTAGGCAACTTTTTGCCTCTTGCGGACAGTGGTGGAAGAGCCTGGAATAGTGAGGACGAGGGAAGGACCTCACGTGGACGGGTAAGTCATTAAACACCCGACAGAACACACTCTAATGGACTAGGCAATGTGACAAACACTGGTACTAGAAAAAACGAAGACTAACCTAGTGCAAACTAGACAAGTGACCCCTAAAATGTGATTTTTACCTGACCCAAAAGAGACATAATGTGGAATCCTAAACCTAAGATTTAGAGGGGCCCAAGAATTAATCTTGAGGACACCCGATGGGGTGTGGCAAGGCGGCGAGGAATGATGGGCCAGGAGTTTGAGGAAGGGGATGGTGACGGCGGAGTCGAGAAGGTGTCGGAGGGCAAAACACTAGCCTCCGACCGGTGTGGTAGGGGACTCCGGTAAGGTATGGTGAGGAAGGGCGACACAGGGGGACTAGGGTTCATGCAAGGACGATACAGGGTAGGATCAAAAAATGGGAGGTGTTTGGCCTTAAACAGATTCAATGTCGCGACGTTCGTGTGCAACGTCGCGACGTTCCAGAGAGGTAAAAATCGACGTTGCGACGTTGGATCGTTCTAGAGGGTTGAAACCAGCGTCGGCGTGAATTTAGAGTCAATGCGGCGTTCGAGAGAGGGAAAACCAGCGTCGCGGCGGTTGAGTCAACGTTAAGCGTTCCGGAGGAGTCAAATCGTCGCAACAGTGAGAGTCCAGCGTGCGGCGTTGAGAGGAGGAACAAAACCGCGTCGTGGCGTTGAGAGTCAACGGCGGCGTTCGGAGGAGAAATTGAGTGTGACGTCAGCGGCGTTCACGAGAGAAGACCAAGTAATTAATTCAACAGCGGGTCTAAGATAAGGAAAACTCCCCTCAGCCTGGTGAGCTCTTATAGACTTGTTAAGCGGTTCCCTCCCCTCAGACTTTCGATTGTGGGTCCTGAAAGTAGACATCCAAAAAGGGATTCCGATTACGAAACAGAAAACCAACATACTTAAAGCATATAATAATAAAAAATTTAAACCATAGAAATGAAAATTGCAAGAAAACTTGGGTTGCCTCCTAAGAAGTGCTATGTTTAATGTCGTTAACGGCGCATTTTGGGATCTCAGTAACAGGGAACCGGGCTCTAAAGACCTAAGCAATGTACTTCTTCGGACCCGCAGGTCAATGGAATGATGGAAACATACGGGGAAATTCGCCCCCGAAATACGGCTTCAGCGGATTTGTGTGGTAGCGTGAATGTTCCTTTCTCGGGATCTTAACCAACCTCTACCCCTCCATGTGGAAAGACTAGCAGTCCTTTGTGAAGGTCGACCATCTAGACTTCAATTTCCCAGGAAAAAGTTTTAGACGTGAATTAAACAAGAGGACCTGTTGCCCCGCCTCGAATTCCTTTCTAGTAATGTTTTTATCATGCCAGGCCTTTGTCTTTTCCTTGTAAATGCGAGGCATTTTCTGTGGCTTCGTTCTGAATTACGTCCTAGTTCGAGCTATAGCATTCGCTTCTCTGACTAGTGTCTTGTCCATGTTCAAGCTAGAGTTGCCCGATGACTCGATGCTCCAATTCATTTGGCGGGTGAGCATGCTTTGCCATAAAAACAATTATAGGTGACATCCCTAAGGGTGTTTTAAATCTTTGTTGATGCGCCCGAGTGCATCATCAATCTTGCCCAGACCAGTCCTTGCAGGCGTAGCTGTTTTCTCCATAATGGACTTAATTTCTCGATTTGATACCTCTGCTTGCCCATTTGATTGTGGGTGATATGCAAGGGAGGTACGATGGCGCACCTCATACTTTTTCAAAACCTTGTTAATCATCTTATTGTAGAAATGAGTACCGTTATCTGTGATCAGTGCCGAGGTTTCCGTCGTGAGAATATGTGGGCTGCGAGAAGAAATTGAGCCACTACCCGCGGCGCCGTTAGTGCGGGTTGAATTTACTTCAACCCATAGAGACATAATCTTGCCCGGTAAGATGTCTGAGGTTGTTATAAGATGAAATGGTCCATGAAATCCATCCCCATAAATCAAATAATTAGACTTCACAAAATAGGATGCATGATGGGTTCGTCTTTCTGAAAGTACCCCCAGTTCAGTTGACATTTGTCACGTGGATGCGAAAATGATCGCATTACGCCCAAATAAGTCAGACGGAGTAAGTCGGTTAGGCACACCTTCGGCTTTCTTTGTTATTTTATTTCTGAAATTAATCACCACAGCCAGTAAGTGTGGCGGGTGAATTTTCAGGAGCTCCGTGCATTTCATCTTCGAGACTTTGCCTCTCTGGGATGCACAGTGACGCAATGTCATCAAATGATTTAGAACGCCACAAACCAGGGTGATGGGAATCAGCCCCAAAATTTGTTTCCTATATTCCTCCTCCCACCAGTCAAACTCTGCTTGATATAAGCGGTCTGGGTGGAGTACGGGGATGGGTTTTCATTCACCACAGTAGTTTGTATCAAGCGATTCAGAAGTGGTGAGACTTTGTTGGATTTTCGGTTTGCATGCGAAAGGAGTGTGGGAGTTGGTGTCAGGCTAGCGAAATAGCTTAAAATGAAGTGTAGAAATGGTGACCTTGAAGGCTAGGGTCCGCAACGTCAAAATGCGAGTTATGAAGGTGTCCTCGAGTTTATTTCTAACGCATTAGGGCAAATGACATATGATCGTGGCCAAAAACCGGATCTTTGTTTAGCTTTAAAAACCCTTGAACACTCATTTGAGTCAAACATATCTTGAGCATTTAATATTCCCAATCAGTTTAGCGAGCTTTTTTTACCTTGCAGATCAATCTCATTTCAGCTGGCTAAGTAGTGACATCTAAAAGAATGTCGATTCATCTCTCTGTGGAGATACTTAGAACTCTAAAAACTGTGACAGTATTGACCAAAGGAAGAGACAATTAAATGGCATTAAACCCTAGTTTGGAAAGTTTGGAACCATAAATACGGTACTGTTTCCATTTAGCCAGGGGACCACACCAGTACCCCATTAAACAACTGTAGGCCCTCCTTTTCAAGGTTTGAGGAAGCAGCGAACATCCCATGAGTTGTCATCCTCAGGTGGTGTTGACAGCGAAAATGAGAGGAGAAAGAAAGAGAGAAGAGAGAAAAAAACATATGAAAGCAAAGCTGCGAGGCTTAAAGCTTCAATGAAAGTTAGGATTACAAAAGCTATAAGGGGGCTTATATAGCCAAACAAAATGTGTGAAATACCAAAAATACCTAAAATATATGATTACAATAGGGACAAAATAGGAATTATACAAAACGAGGTCGTTTGGAACCAAAACACAGGGGGAGGAATTTCGCTATGCAGTGAATTTCGCTATGATAGCGAAAATTTCGCTATGATAGCGAAATTTCGCTATCATAGCGAAAATACAAGGCATAGCGAAAATTCAAATTTTCGCTATGCACAGTAACTTTCGCTATGATAGCGAAAAGATGTGCATAGCGAAAATTTCGTAGGGATTGCAAAATTTTCGCTATGGTTGCGAAATTTTCGCTATGGTTGCGAGAGTACCGTGAAATCCTTCTGAATTTTGCAATGCGCCGCGAAATCCACGTAATCCACTGCATTGCCTCCACGCATCCGACCTCCACATTCTGATTCATGACATTTCTTCATTTCGGCTTGATGAAATCACTTGGGAATTCTCGACATTCAGCACCAATACGACACCAAACTTGAAATTATGATTGGGGCTTACCAAAACACATAAAATTACAAAAACAAACTCATGAAACAAAATCGGTGGTACTAAGTGGACACACATGTAAATTGGCTTAATTCACATGATTAGTAAAAGCACTCAAAACCTATCTTAAATAGGACTGAAATAGCACTTTTGGGTACTAATCACCCCAACTTAGACACGTTGCTATACCCTTGTAATGCTAAAACAACAAGGTATGCATCTTTGTGCTTTTGCAAAAAGTGGATCTTTGTCAAAAGTGTGTGTACAAATGGGGCTTTACCTTTAGTATGAACAATTTAGACCATCCAAGCCATCATGAGATAACAATGCCATATAAGAACAAGTTTTAGGGCAACATCGGTTCCAAGAGGTCAACTTTGAACTTCCACCAAAATCTAATTGTTCTTAAGGTAACCAATTTGCACTAATAAGTTGCAAAGCTATTCCCTCCCCCCAACCAAACTACTGCCAGGACCTTAGACTGTTGACCAACCTAAATAGAATCAGCTACACTCTTGTTTCTTTCTTTGATTGTAGTGTAGGATGCAATGCTACTTCTAGGCTTCATCAAAAGTCCGTGTAGCGAGAGGTCCACCGATGACTCCCAACCAATTAAGGTTTAGGGCATCCAAGCCAAAGGATCAGCCCGACCACAAACTCTCTGAGGCTTCGCCCGGACTTCGAATGGCTTCGAGAATTAAGCACCTGCAGCAAGCTAAACTCCACCCATCCCACGTGCCAGCGAACATAGTCGATGACTCCTATGTCCAAGGTTTAGGGCATCGGGCTTCAAAACTTTCGCCATATACCCTCGGACCGTGTTTGGGTTCCAAGGTAAAGTGTCACGGCTTTTATTGCACTCTTTTTCTTCTTTTCTTTTCTTTTTCTTTTCTCTTTTTTGGGAGGGCTTATTGGTCTTCTTTTAGATAACTCAAACCTAATATTATAGGTGAATCAACAAATCTAAGGTCGGCTTTGCAAAGTGAAAAGAGGTAAATAATTTCTCAACCTATTGATAAAAACGGATGTGCAGTGTGTGAATTAGCTAAGGGGATGTCTGAGTTGAATATGTTGGAACTGTCCGTAAAAGCTTTAATCATGCACATGGAATTGTTCTAACATTAAGGTAGCATACAGGGCTTCAAATTCTTCCAATAAGGCGAGTAGAAACACAAAATATGAAGCACAAAGAAATCTTAAAATTAAGAAAAGCAATTTGGGCCTTCATGCGGGCATGAATAACCAGTAAAAACTAAGTTCCAAAAATATGAAGTACCTCGGCCGACCCGGCATAGGAATGAGAAAAAGCTAGAGGGGATGGAGCGGTACCTCCTCGAACATAATTAGCGAGGAGAAGGGTCATCTCAGAGTGGATTCGATGATCAATTGGTTGTCAACACAAAGCAAAAATCAAATGCCAAACAACGATTACTACAAAATTTTTTAAACAACAAAACTTAATCAAAACTAAGCAATTAAATT
This sequence comes from Tetrastigma voinierianum, assembly GCA_016808115.1. Classification (NCBI taxonomy): domain Eukaryota; kingdom Viridiplantae; phylum Streptophyta; class Magnoliopsida; order Vitales; family Vitaceae; genus Tetrastigma; species Tetrastigma voinierianum. Next base: position 41,855 of record JAEQBH010008578.1, read on the forward strand.
GTTGAAACACGAGAATAAGCGGGAGCCACCCACTTAATATCATGTTTGTATGGACTCAAGGAGGGTCCAAAAGGAGAATTTCCTCCTTGACGATCTGCTGCACAACATAGGGCTTAACCCTCTGTCCATTAACTTTGATCACCCTATTATCATTTGGATTGAGTAGGTCTCTTGAACCCATTGGGTGTACACACTTACAGGCTATGAATGGTTTGTGCATAGACTTAGGCTTGCGAGAAATAGGTAGGGTTTTGAATCGGACCGGAGGACTTGGTCCCCCTTGTTGAAATTCTTGCCGATTATCATTTGGTCGTACCATTTTTTTGATCTTTCCTTTGCAATGCCAATTCGAAAATGGAATCATTCATTATTTCCTCGACTCATTGAGATCGAAGTCTTTTGACTCGGACCTCGCAAGATCCATGTTCAGCTTCTTGATTGCCCACCATGCTTTATATTCGATCTCTTTGGAAAGGTATGTGCCTTACAATAGACCATAGATAAGGGACATTCCGGGGTATTTTGCCTTGAAAAACGTTGTTAGACTACAAGTAGAATCAAGCGAGTTTGATGTACCAGTCTTTGCATTTGTATTTATTTTCTTATTAGAATGGTCCTTAATCTCTTATTGTGGAGTTCTGCTTGACCACTTTGTTTGAGGATGGTAAGGGGTGGGCTTTTCTGTGTTTCACACCATATTTAGCCATGAGGTTTTCAAAGGTTTGTTAAATGTGAACCCCCCCATCACTAATAATGGCTTTTAATTTTGAACCTAGAAAGATGTTTGCTTTCGAATTTAAGCACCACCACGTAGTCGTTGGTTTCTGGGTTTGGCGCAACCCATGGACATAGTCCCTCCCGCCCAATATGTATGTATGACCATGGATGTGGGAAAGGTCCATGAGAATCGATGCCCCAAACGTGAATGGCTGGAGCCACTAAAATTGGGTTGGGGCATCATATGGCGGTGAGACAATTTCGAGTCTTTGGCATCCGCACACACGGCACATTTGGTGTGCTTCTTTAAACAAGGAAGGCCAGTAGAAACCAGACTGCAGCACCTTCATTGCTGTCTTCTGGGAAGCAAAGTGACCACCACAGGCACTCTCGTGGCAGTGGCTCAGAATTCCCTGTTGTTCTTCCTCAGGCACACACTTCCTGATTATCTGATCTGCACAGTACTTAAACAAGAAGGGCTCTTCCCAATAAGAGGAATGGATCTTCGCAAAGAAATACTTCATATCCTGTTCTTTCCAATAAGATGGGATTTCTCCTGTTGCGAGGAAATTGGCAATGTGAGCATACCAGGGAGCTTTTTCCAGCTGCATTAGAGATTCTTCAGGAAATTCATCATTGATGGGTGGGCTATGAGTGTCATGGTTATCGTTAACCATGAAAGATGGTCACGCCGCCCATTCTCTACCCTTTTGTCTTTGAATTTACAAGTTAAATTCTTAAAAGCCAGGTATCGAGATAAGTCTTGCTTTGGCATTTTGCTTGGTCAGGAGATATTTCAAAGCGGAATGATTTGTAAATGACTATATCGAGACCCGACCCAGTATCTTTCGAAATTTGTCTAGGCGTAGACCACGCGACAATTCTTCTCTTTGTAGTAGTATGGTTCCTTTGTGCTTCATTCAAGGTTTCTTGCATAATAGACTACATGAGGTTTTCCATCTTCTCTTGCTTTGTGAAAATTACTGCTCCAATAGCAAGGTCACTTGCGTCACATCACTTGAGGCAGCGCGATTGGGTGCTCGTACTATTATTGGTGTAGTGGTGAATGGGACTCCCAAGCTCTTCAAAGCTCTCTTGGCATTCTTTTTCCCAAACAAATTTAGCATCTTTCTCTGAGGAGCATAAGGGTTACAACAATCCTCGAGAAGTCCTTAATGAATCTTACGTAAAAAAAAAAAAAAGAAGCACATGACCAAAATTACCCTACTTTGTTTTTACATTAAGGTGGAGATGGCAGTTTGGAAATAAGTTCAATTTTTGCTTTGTCAACTTCTATTCCCTTGCTGGAAATAATGTGCCCCAGTACAATTCCTTGGTTAACTATAAAATGGCACTTCTCCCAGTTGAGCACCAGGTTCTTTTCTATGCACCTCTGCAGGATAGCTTCAAGATTAAGTGAGACATTTAACAAATCGCCTCCATATACGATTGATATCATCCATGTATACCTTCCATTATGGCTCCCACCAGCATCGCTAAACATACTAAACACATCTTTGAAAGTGGTCGGGAATTGCAAAGACCAAAAGGCATCCTCCGTAAGCATAGATTGCCAAATGGACAAGTAAAGGTGGTCTTTCTTGATCCTCTGGTGCCGTCTCTATGCGAAAAGTACCACAGATACCGCTCAAAGCAATAGAATGGGTGTCCAGAAACCCTCTTAAGAAGATGATCAATGAATGGCAACGGGAAGTGATCTTTTCTTGTTACTTCATTGAGCCTCCTATAATCTATGCACACCCTCCAACCGGTAGTAAGTCGAGTAGACAATTCCTCACCCTTTTCATTTTCACGGTTATCACTCCTATTTCTTGTTTCACGCGAGTTTGGAAGCACGAGTGCTTTATCGAGATATGGGATTAAATGATCTGGAAACTGGAGCAATTTGAGGACTTCAATGGGAATTACTTCACGCAAGTGAGGATTCAACCTCCTCTCTGTGGTTGCCTAAATGCAGATTTCAGTACTTCTAAATAAATGTTTTGATGGGTCTGGTGTTGGGTTTATGCCTTTTAAATCAGAAATTTTCACCCAAGCTTGCTTGTTCCTCTTGAGGAGGAGATTACAACGAGTTATCTCTGTGAAGTGGTCGGCCGGTGATATCCTGGCGGACGTGCCTATGGTCTTCGAGGAATGCATATTTTAACTCAAGCGGTAGGGGTTTGAGCTCCTAGCTGTTGAGGTTCCTTCAGTTCGTCACCCAGATCCATGAAGGTAGAATTTCTATTTTATACTCGGTATCCACACTAGCTCATGCATTGAGGTTCTTGTTGCTCTCAAGGCACTCGGATAACTGGGTTAACATCTTGCACTTGCTGCTCATTAACTGTTCTTCAAGAATTGTATAATGTCTGAACTATTCCACGATTCGTCCTCCTACGAGTGCATATGCCTCTTTACTGAATGGAAGATATTAGTTATAAGGTCATATTTAAGCATTGAGTTGCATAACCCCGTTCCGGCAATTTATTATGGCATTCAAAGTAGCCAAGAATGGCCTTCCCAATATGATGGGCACATGATTGGCTTCCACTGCAACCGGCTCTGTGTCAAGTACGACAAAATCCACTGGATAGTAGAATCTATCAACTTGTATTAAAACATCCTCAATGGTCCCCTTTGGTATTTTAATAGACCTATCGGCTAGTGACAGTGTGATGGAAGTGGGTTTCAGTTCTCCTAAACCAAGCTGCTTGTACATGGAGTATGGCAAAAGGTTCACACTAGCTCCCAGGTCTAATAGTGCTTTCTCTACACTAATGCCTCCAATATTAGCGAGATTATATCCGGATCTTTTCTGTTTCCTTTGAGTCTTGCGCTCAATAATAGCACTCACTTGCTCGGTTAAAAGGCCTTTTGTTTACATTGAAGCCTCTTTTTTTACCGTACCATCCTTCAAAAATTTTGCATGGGGTAGGGACTTGTTTGATCACTGTCCAGGAGAGAGTGTTAACTTTCACTTACCGTAAAACCTCTAACATTTCAGTTTGGTTAACATAATTTTTCTTTTTTCGGAGAGCTTGTGGGAATGGAGGGGGGGTACTTGGTCTTCACCCTCTTTCCCTTTTTGTCAGCTGTTCTTCCTACGGCGGATCAGCTCACGTGGGAGTTGTCTTGGCCTAGAGAAATTTGGGATCTGGTCCTGGAGTTCTTTACCAATTCTCAAAGTCACCACTGCCTTGACTTCATCAATTCTTACATTTGGATCATTGGTTGAGCCTATTTCATGCACTCTCTTCTAATGTTCTTTATTAATGCGGGAGGAAATTTCCCTTTTTAAGACCTACTTGGTTCTTGGTTGAACAACCTCAATCTTCGAGTGCATGCATCCGGTTCACTGTTGAGTGAGGCGCTCATTTGCTTGATTTTGATTAGTGCGAGACATTGACACCTTACGTTCTTCCTAAGCGTGCCTACCACTTTGCTTAAAATTCGAGTTACTGCTCAACGGGAGAAGAAGGTAGGCGACTCTTTGTTTGTGTTGAAGTGGAGCAAGCTATTCTTGTGCTCACGAGAGGGATATGCGAGGGTTTGGCTTCCATGATAGGTTTGGATGATTTCTCCAATTAGGGTTATAGGTGTTGCCATATGGAGCATTTGTGGGTGGCTTATTTTGACCCAAGACATGGGCATGCTCTTGAAAGTGCTCCCCAGGATGACTATTTGACTGACAATTAAAACAAGATGGTTGAGATGCAGGCAACTCATTTACTGCTTGCATTTCGTCTTACTTCTCATTTCCAGCTCCTCCAACCTTTGGGTTAAAGTGGTCAGTTTTTCTTTCATCTCCGTGTCTTCGGAAAGTGCATAAATGCCTCCCTCTGGTGGGTCGACTACTTTATTCTTTCAACTTCCCTTGGATTCTGTTCATCCCATGCCTTGGAAGTTTCAGCCACATAATTCAAGAAGTCCATGGCTTCATGGTTTTGCTCCTTAAAGTCACTCACTTTATGTGGTTTCTAGCGGTTGCTTCATGGCGGGGACATACCATCATAAAATGATTCACTAGCATCCATGTATCCAAAACCATGGTGTGGGCATGCGTTGATGGTTTCCATGAACCTCTCCCAACCTGCTTGATAAAATTTCTCATTGTCATAGGCGGTAAGTGTAGATACGCCTCTTATTTGTTGGTCTTGGATTTGTCTTTAGAAGAATTTCTTCAAAAATTCAGCTCGAAAGATGGCTGTTCTGTCGTTCCTGCGGCCTCGATGAGATTCAGGCCATATTTTGGCTTTGTCCTTGAGGGTTGGGAATGCCTTCAACTAACAATTCCATATGGGTTATACCCTCTTAAAGTTATGCATACTTCCTCAAATCCCGAATGTGTGGTATGGATTTTCTGTTTTCCCATACCATGAAATGGGAAACGGGGCACGAATAAGGTCTCATTGCCATCCTAAGCGGGTGGTATGATGCGGGAAGGGCACTCCTCCCTAGGAGGGGTGTATGTAGTCCCTCATTGATGCGTATCTTTGTTGGATTCCTTTGGAGTGCCTTTGTTGACTTCTTTGAACCACCGCCGGGTAGAGGATCCATTTGATCCACTTTGTACTGCTTGATTTCCACAACGCACTGTTGGTGCACTCACTCTTTGCAATCTACCTGATATCCCTCTATCCTAGTGCTGCATAAACACTTGTAACACACAATGAGACAAAACAAAGAACAACAAAAAGGCTTGCCAACAAAGATCGGTGTTAGATAAATAAAAACTGACTGTAAAAATAAAAACGACCAGGGCTGTGGGTAAAAAAAAAAAAAAAAAAAAAAACTTGAAATTCTTACAAACGAAATTCAATAAGGGTTAAAAGGTCACCAATACTTGTAATGTGGATTACAAGTTCATATCCACTCATCATTCATAGTTTGGCGCCATCCCCGGCAACGGCGCCATTTGATTCGTGCCACAATAGGGTGATCCGGAATCAACAAAAGTTGTTTCCTATATTCCTCCCTCTTTGCCGACCAGTCAAACTACTTGATATAGCGGTCCCTAGGTCGAACACGGGGATGGGTTTTTATTCCACAAATGATTTGTATCATGATTCAAAATGATGAGACTTTTATTTGGATTTTCGGATTTGCATTGAAAAGTGTGGGAGTTGGTGTCATTGGGCTAACTGAAATAGCTTAAAATGAAGTGTGAAATGGTGACCTTGAAGGCTAGGGTCACTAGCTTGGTAAAATGGGGTTATGAAGGTGTCCTCGGGTTATTTCCTCGCATTAGGGCAAATGACATATAGTTGGCCAAAACCGGATCTTTGTTTAGCTTTAAAACCCTTGCAAAACACTCCCTATTTAGATCCAAACATATACGAGCATTTAATGTTCAATCAGTTTGCGAAAACATAGCATTAACCTCATTTCTTAAACGCCGTGACATCTAAAGAATGTCAGTGCATCTACCGTAAGAATGCACTGAACCCTAAAAGCATGACAAGTATTGACGAAGGAAAGACATTAAATAGCATTAAACCCTAGTTTTGAAAGTTTGGAACCATAATACGATGCATTTCATTTAAAGCGAGGATACACACGGTACCCCATTAACCAACCTAGCAACGCAATCTTCAAGGTTTTGATGTAGCCAAACGTCCTTGAGTTGTGCCTCAAGGTGGTGTTTGGCAGCCAAAAATGAGAAAGAAAGAGAGAGAAAAGCGCCAACCTAAAAACAAGCTGCGAAGTGAAAGCTTGATGAAATTAGGGTTACAAAAGGCATAAGGTGGCTTATATAGCGAAACAAAATGTATGAAATACCAAAAATACTAAAATATGATTACAATAGGGACAAAATGGGAATTATACAAAATGAGGTCGTTTGGAACCAAAACACAGGGGGAGGAATTTCGCTATGCAGTGAATTTCGCTATGATAGCGAAAATTTTGCTATGATAGCGAAATCTCGCTATCATAGAAAAAATACAAGGCATAGCGATATGCACAGTAACTTTCGCTATGATAGCGAAAAAATGTGCATAGCGAAAATTTTGCAGGGATTGCGAAATTTTCGCTATGGTTGCGAAATTTTCGCAATCCTTGCGAAATTTTCGCAATGCATAGTGAAAATCACGTAATCCTGCATTTGCCTGCGCATGTCGAGCCTCCATTTCATCAATTCCACTTGACATTTCTTCATTTCGGCTTGATGAAATCACTGAGAATTCTCAACATTCAGCACCAATACGACACCAAACTTGAAATTATAATTGAGGATCGCAAAACCTGCAAAATTACCAAAAACAAACTCGAAACAAAATCAGTGGTACTAAGTGGATCTGCACATGTCAATTGGCTTAATTCACATGATTAGTACGCAAATAGCACTCAAAACCTATCTTAAATAGGACTCAAAATAGCACTTTTTGGGTACTAATCAGTAAAGAATTGGCTCCTCCCAATAGTAGTGTTTCAAGTGTGCGAAAAACCGCTTTTTCTGTTGATAGTTAAATTCCGGAGGGACTACCTTGGCTACGAATAATTCCCGTAATCTACGAACCACATGAATCTTGCTCTTGTCTTCAATAGCTAAGTCGCTCATACGGAAAATCGTCATTCACTTGAATATCATCCGCGCCCTTCAATGGTGAAAGATGAGTGCGCCACTAGGTTCTCAGTGCCTTTCTTGTCTTTAATCTCAACGTCAAATTCTTGCAACAATAGAACCCACCGAATTAGTCGGGGTTTGGCATCTTTTTTAGTCATCAAGTATTTTATGGCAGAATGATCAGTGTGAACTACGACCTTGTTACCAATCAAATAGGGCCTGAATTTGTCAAAAGCAAAAGACAATAGCCACTTGAGTTCTTTTTACGTAGTGGCGTAATTCAGCGGAAGCATCATTGAGTTCTGCTCGCGCAGTAGATTACACAGAAAATTTTCTCGTTTACGTCTAACCACTTTGCTCCCAGTAGCAAAATCACTTCCGTCCTTTGTCGACTCGAATGGGAAGGACCAATGCGGAGCTACTACAATAGGGCGGATACCAACATCTTTTAACCTGCTTGAAAATGCATGCAAACACTGTGAATCAAACTCAAATGGAGTCCCTTGGACCAGGAGGTTAGACAACGGTTTTGCAATTTAGGAGAAGTCTTTGATGAATCGCCTATAGAATCCAACGTGGCCTAAAAAACTTCTTATCCCTTTTTGCGATGAAATTGGAGGTAATTTTCAATTTAGCCCCGATCTTTGCTTTCACGTCTGCCTCTATTCCTCTTGTTGAAATCCAGTGTCAGAGTACAATACCCTCTTGTACCATGAAATGATGGCACTTCTCCCAGTGAGTACTAAGTTGGTCTCCTCACATCTTATCAATCGCGATCTCAAATTTTCGGGGTTGTCAAATGAATTGCAATCACAGAAAAATCGTCCATGAAGATCTCGGTGTCTTCTCAACCCGTATCGGAGGCTGGCCATCATACATCGTTGGAAAGTGCAGGCGCATTGCACGGTTAAGGAGCATCCGCTACGAATCACGAAAGTCCCATAGGGACATGTGAATGTCGTCTTCTCCTGATCTTCAGGGGCTATAGAAATTTGATTGTAGCCGGGTATCCATCAGCGATAATATTCATGACCGGCTAATCGATCAAACGCCGATCGAAGCGGCAATAGGAAATGATCTTTTGGTAGCTTTATTCGAGTTTCCGATAATCAATACAAATCCTCCACCCGGTGACTATTCGAGAAGGCAGTAATACATTGCTTTCGGTTCTTATGACAGTTGTTCCTCCTTCTTAGATGCTGCGGAGTGGACTTACCAGCGCATCGAGATAGGATAAGTACCCGATTATCGACCATTTTAGCAATACTTCCTTCGGACTACCTCTTTCATAGTTGGATTCAACCTCCTGCATTGCTTCCGGTGAGGTTTATGCCCATCTTCCAGCAAGATCACGATGCATGCACATGGAAGGCGAATCCACTTTTTGTCGACTTGAGACCCGGCCGGCGCATTTCTATGGTCTCTAAGGACCCTCAATAACTTCTCCTCCTCTGGATTCGGTCAAGGATCTTTGAGATGATCCTTTGGTAAAGTAGATGTTGTCCCAAGATATGCATACTTCAAATGGCTAGGTAAAGGTTTTTGTTCCATCTTGGATGGTTGTTCAATGATGAATGCTTGGTGGTTCTTAGTACTTTCCACCAGGGTCGAAGTATTTCCTTCTATTAGGTCCGAAAGAATCCATCCATTTTACATACTCCTGCGCCTCTTGGCTCATATTATAAGATCATTACGTACTAGGCTAGCCTCCAAAGGATCCGTGAGACCACTTTGGCTAGACACTATAGCCTCTACTATCTATGCCATGAAACAGGTATCACTTTGGGATGTCTCGGCTTGAACACGTTGAACTTGACTTCACATCCTCCTGCACTCTCAATTTCGAGTTCTCCCCCTTTGAACATCAATCATTTGCTACGCCGGTTACTTTGACTTGGTCTACCAAGATTATGGGTCTTTCCTTGTCCCTCTTCCATATCTAATACAATGAAATATCTTTTGGGAAGATAAACTTGTCAACCTTTACTAAGACATCTTCTATTACCCCTCTCGGATGCTTCAAGGATGCGTGACAATTTAGTGACCGTCAGTTGTTGAGCTTCACCTAATCCTAAGCGTTTAAAAATTCAAACAATTGACATGAGATTAATGTGGCACAATCACGGTGCTCTCTAGAATAGCATTACCAATGATGAGCGGATAATTGGCGCACGGAGTGCTTTTAGCTTTTGCGGCGGCTTCCTCTACGAAATATGGCACTGTTCCTCGGTTAAAGTTAAGCGTTTAGAGAATCAACCAATCTTCTCTTAAAGAGACGGTATGTCTTTCATAAATTTTACATAGCGGGCATCTGTTTGAGCATCGACAAACGGGATATTGATGTGTAGCTTTTGAACACTTCCATGAATTTGGTGTTGCTTATCAACTTATGCTTCTTTAGGCGTTGTGGATATGGAAGTGGTGGGTTGTCCCTTGCTTCAATTAGTGTTTCCTTCAGCCTGTTTCTCTCGAGGTTGTTCCTATCACGTGACCGTCGACTGTTTGGATGACCTTCTCATTCTCTACCTCCTCTCTATGGCCCGGGGGTTGCTCCTGTGCCTCAAATTCTTTACACTTCTCGGCGTAGTTGCTTTAACATGTTCATTCCCATCTCTCCTCAAGTTCACTTCTTGGTTAGCGTGCAGGAACCCGATTTGCCGCTACGTCAATAGATTGGCCATTTTGACCCATCTGTACCTCAAGTTTCACCAGCGGTGCGGCGATTGTTGATTGGGTAGCTGTTCGCGCATATTCGCCTTTGTCTCATTCATAAAAGCAAAGTGGGAGGTTAGCATTTGTGCAAGGGCTTGTTCTAAGTCCACCTCTTTTTTAAGTCCACCTTTTTCTCGGAGGTGGTTACTTCTTCAGGTTGATGGCATATTTATTCTGATGTTCCACTCATCCATACCGCCGATTGTTCCCCATTGATTGGATTAGTTGTTAATACTTTATAGCGCGGTGCAGATTTTGATAATTGTTTCCCATTACACTATCCTTGTTCGATGTGACTCGATTGAACACCGGTACTGTATCTTTTTGGGCTATTTCTTGTTTGGGTTTCATTGGCGTGTGCTATTGTTGTCCTCAGCAAATTCACAACTCCATGGGTTAAGTCGTATGGCATTCCTGAGTTCATCTTTGTCTGTGTTTATTACCATTACAATTAACAAGATTCGTTTGAGGGACATAAGTATCAATTTACCACCAGCGACTTCGGTGTAGTCTTCTCCTAGGCCACTGATTTGTAGTGATTATGTAGTCCTCCCGGGATTTCATAAAGCTGGTCAAATGATTTTCTTTCATTAGTCATCTCAGTGAGACATCAATCGCCCATTCACGATTTGCGTTTCTCGGAGACAATTGCTTCGACGTGCCGGACTCGCGTCCATCGCATTAGTCACGACGAGTGTGGACCTTCCTCAGTAGTTAGTGAAATCATCCCATTTACCTCACCGCGGGGTTCTTCCCTCCCAGTTGTCCAAAAGTATTGATCTTGCACGAGTTATTACGTTTGAAGTGGGCTTTAAGTCGAGAATTCACGCACTAATTGTTATGAAACTATTGAATAAGATTGACGTTAGCGATGTATTTCATCACTAAGTGGTCAGAACAATCTCGACACGGAGTGCCCTCTTCGGTAAGCCCCATTGGCCTTGATGGTGTCTGACTAAAGAGAGTTGGTCGATACATGTTGGTTCTAGATTGACGACCAGTGGAACCGGGATGTTGACTTATCTGTAAAGTGGTGACTTCAACTTCGAAGTTGTTTGCGAATAAGTGATCGCCGATAAATTTGCCACGAGCAATTGTAGGCGGTAGTGCAAACTCCTCTAAAAACATGAATGGATCATCCCATTGTATAACCTGACGTTCAATTCTTAGTTATTCCATTTAGAAGCCTCTCTGTGGCTCGTTTTGCTCCATCCTTAAAATCATCATTCTTTATTATTTTTCATCTTTACTTCCCAATTTCACGATGCGTTGGGTTCTCTATTCTTGTATTGGGTGTAAGAGTTCTTTCATTTCGGGATCAACGGATGTTGGTCAGCACGATCGTAAATACCATGTACTCACTGAAACCTTAACCTGTAATCACACATGAAACAAAAAAAGACCAAATTACCAGCACTTGTAAAAACAAATAAAAACAAAAATTCCAGAGTAATATCTAATTGCTATGTTCTCTATATCACTCTAAACCTAACCACATGCGGCGCCAAAACTTGGTGGTGCGAGAAAGTGGTTGTGTACTCTTTATGTAGCCTATATTTATGAAATTTGTGTGTCCAAATGTCTCAAGTATATACCTATGATGGATCTCGATCCGGGGATGATTATGTTGAATCTGAGAGATGACATGAATATTATCTGGGTATAAGTCATTGGCCAGCTGAAAAATGCTGTGTACAGACAACTAAACCTTCATCTGAATGAATCTGTGTAATGGAGACTGAGGCTATGTCTCCCACAACCCTTTGATGGATTATTTCTTAGATGATGTATTAGTTTATTGGATTTATTAATAATTTGAGTGATCTTTGTATACAGAAACCCTCTCTCAGGGTGTGTAGCCTATCCCAGCTAGTGAGTTAGGTGTAATATCTACACTTTGACTCAGTACCAAAATGCTTCAAATGTTCCTAACCTTAATTTGCCACAGCCGGGATCGGATATCTCCTGTTAAGATCAGCTAGAGAAGGGTGCTCTTACTTTCGAGATCCTGGTATCCTCATCTGTAGAATCTCGGATCTCGATTATAGTCTATTAACTAATGTTGGCTGAGACATCACCATGTAAATGATTAACATACCATAAAGATGCTAACAAATTATAAACAACGCTTGAATAATATAAAATACTAATCTTTAATCCGCCAGAAAACCACTGGTATAATCTTAGACCTTTAATAAGAGAATACCAATAATAATATGCTAAAACATATTGATTTTTCCCATTAAAGAGAGGAAGAAATACAAAGTAAGATGTTTTTCACGAATCAAGTAATAACTAACAAGTTTGAACTTTGGTTGTGCAGAATTTTGATTATATAAAATTCTAACTTATTTTGTACTAATGATGAAGAGAGGCGAGACCTATTTGATGTGTGGCGGTGCAAAACGATGACACATATTAGTTGTTGACATCCTTGACGTTGGGCGTGGCGTGGGGGCGATCGCGGTTGGGCGTCGCGGCGGTTCATTATCTTTGTACACGCTTTCATCCTGCATCAGATATTCCAAAGCCCCATATTTGGCTGATTGCACACAGTTCACCCAATCTTAATGGATGTTGAGTTTCATAAAATCGTATTTAAATGTAAAAATAAATACAAAAACGATAAGACGAGGCCAGTTATAACACAGGTGTTTTGAAGTACTCAATCAAGCCTTGAATAATAAACTGGATTTTTAATTGAATCAATGGTATATAATGTACTTGTATTCCCATAACCTTAAGCTAAATGATCATTATTAACTTGTTATTCATATCAAATCTGACCAGGTAACAATCTGTATAGACGTGGGAAGCTACTATTATGTTTCTTTGGATAAATTGCATCCATAAAACAGACATATGCATCATTTTGAATAAGTAATGGAAGTAGAGAGTCCCTTTTATACATTCAAACTCTACATAACTCAATTTGGTTGGAAATGCTTTAAAAATGACTTTCATATCACAGTGGCTTCACATTATCTAAATTTATGAAATGGTAATTACTAGGTTACTAATAAATTCTATTAAAACTCTCTTCACCATGAAACTATTCAAACCCACATTCTGAATTAACAAAAATCACTAAAGAAAATGAAATTTCTTGGTTTGCCTCTAGTAACTCTTTCAATTTTTATAATGTCTTTAAGCTTGACTTTGCTATAATGTGTTATCTTTTGAAACAATTTCTTTTGATCTCTTCCATCGGGACTATCTTCATTTAGATATTCCTCACATGAGTAATAAGCCTCACGAACATTTACTTTAAATTCATCTCCATAATTGGGTTTCAAATTCTTTACACTCAAAATGGTAACTACAACTATTTATGTGTGGACCCTCCACCTGGCAGGTTTTCTGGAAAAAAGTTTAAGCACAGGTGTGCATTAGGATTCACTCTATACTCTGAACTCTTTCTCATAATCTTGATCCTTTACTTTTTATTCTTATGTTTGTAGATTTTGGTGTATCATAGCTTCATTTCTATTTCTTCAGTTCATTCATTTGGAGTAGTCTCTTCTCTTTGACGACTTTGATCGATTCAGTTTCTTGATTACATGGCTTTATGTTTCAGCTCAGAAGAGATAGCCAAGATTTTCAAGGCTTACCAACAGCCATGGACATTCCAATGGAATATCTCATGATCATAGCCCGGTTAATACTGCAGTTGACGATCTTATCTTGGGTACTTCTTGTTTTTTCAAATATGTTCTTTATCTCCTTATTGGTTACCTTGTCCATTTGATTGAGGTGATAAGCCAATCCCATAACACAACACCTGATTCCATATCTTTCTCTAGTAGTTTGAAACCACTGTTTGCAGTAAACTTCCTCATCACTAATGATTGTCCTTTATGACTCAGAATTTGCTCGAAAATATTTCTTTGAATAAACCCCACCACTATGTTTGCATCATTTGTGAATGAATCTGCTTCACCTGTTGGACTCCACCATAGCCCACGCTAAAAGAATGTATTGTTTTAATGAAGGTGGGAAAGGTCCCACGTAAAATCTATCCCCGTACATAAGAAATCTGCACCACGGTATCCGCGTAGAGGCATTTCATCTTACGTTATATTGCGTTATAACATTTATCATAATGTTTTAACCCATTTAAACAGTCTTTGAATAAATTAAATTACAGTTGGAGAAATTTTAGGTTAATCTCTATAATGTCCTCCGTATGGTGATGCGTGACACTATCAATAATTCCACAACATAAATCTTACAGAAAAGCATCTTGAGTAGATCCTCATCTACCTCTTTAAAGCAATGACCAGATCAAGTCCCATATCATGTACTATCAGACATCAGGTTCTGCTTTCTTTTCTCTTGGTGTTTGAATCTGGTAGCATGATTCCTAGCTAAAATAAATTTAACAATATCGACATACCCGGGGTAATTGGTGATACACGAAAAAAAGTTATATCAGGGAAAGTTTCTTGATTTTTGTCATCTTTCTCACGTAATGGCTTTCCTAATCTTAACAAGTGATCGGCTATCGTATGCTCCCACTTCTTATCCTTGATTTAAATCAAATTCTTATGTGTAGTACCCTGATCGGTCTTGGTTTGACATATATTTACCATTAGATACCATTCTTGCATGATCCCGATGTGTATGATAACATGAGGCTTGATATATATGGTCTAAATTTTCACTAGCAAAAAACCCACTTGCCAGCATCTCCTTTACATTGTTGAACTGAACCTACGCATGCCTCAGCTAAGGCCTTGTTGGCATAGTATGGGGCTGCAGATATCTTTAATCAGTTTTTGTCCCAATCACACTCCTTTCAATCATTGGCATGACACATGATTTCAAACTCTTTGTTCCATTTGATTATTGCCATGATGGGAACTGGCTTGACTGATTTGTATCTTTAAATCTTGGACAAGCAAAAATGTCAAATTCCTTTGGCATCTTTCTCAGCCAATTCATAATAGATGCAGTTTTGAGAAGTCTTTGATAATCCTTCTATAAAATCCAGCATGTCCCAAACATAATCCTTGGTTGTATTAGGTGGCATCGAGTTTCAATCCACGAAGCATATCTTGGTGACTTCTGTATTCTTTGAAGAATTTCATAATCCCAGAACAATTTCTTAAATTACCATAAATGTATTTTCGATTAAAGCTAATTCCTTTGTCTTGGAACCTCTGAAGCAAAAATTTCTAAGTTATGCGGTGGTGCTCAATTGGATCCATAAGGCGAAAAGTCATCCATAAAGATTTCCATACCATCATGTCAAATACGAAAAGATGGGCATCATTCACGCTGAAAATGCGGGGTATTACACGGTCGAATGACACATCTTAAAAGCGAAGGTACCATAAAGGCTATGCGAATGCCGGGTTTCCTGGTCGCCGAGCTGCAGAAATGATTCTGCTTTGAATATCCATCGAAAAACATAATGGGGTTTCGGCTGACCTATCGCGCATTTGATCAATAAGAAGCGAAGGATAGTGATCATTTATAGTTCTTGTGTTCAATTTTCTATAATCAATACATCACTGTTTTTACCTGATTCTTGTTAGAACTCAGTTCATTCTTCTCAAGTCACGATGATTGTGATCTCTCATTTTAGAACTTACATGAAGCAAGACTCCTGAGGCCTTTGAATTGCATAAATAAATCTTGCATTAAACATTTCTTCTATTTTATTACTTCTTTCATCATTAGAGTTCGATCTTCTATGTTCAAATTGATGTTTTGCATTCTCCTCCCGAGGAGGATTTATGCATGCAAATTAGTCTTGATCCCTTTGATCTTCCCTCTTGACCAAGCGATATCTACTATATTTCCGAAATTACGATAAGTTTTGTTCATTTTCTTCTATCAAATCTAGCTCACATGATTACAAGTTGACAACAACGACTTCTAGAGGCATATTTCATGTGTTTAGGCGGTTATTGAGAATTAAACCTTTGAACTCCTTTCTACTTCTTACATTCCCTTCCTCTTTGCTAAGCAGTTTTATATAGTTTCTTTAAGGCTGAGTATTGTTCTGATTCGAGATTGAATTGGATG
Organism: Tetrastigma voinierianum; assembly: GCA_016808115.1. NCBI lineage: Eukaryota > Viridiplantae > Streptophyta > Magnoliopsida > Vitales > Vitaceae > Tetrastigma > Tetrastigma voinierianum. The sequence goes on from JAEQBH010008578.1 coordinate 57,885, forward strand.
TTCAACATCAATAGCCTTAATATATTGGAAACTGCCAGTAATTCTCATCCATTTTAATTTTGTTGCCACAATCATAGATAACCGGGACTAATAAGAACTACTTGTTCTCTGATCTTACATTGACATTATTAATCAGTGTTTCAAGCTCGATTCAGTTGGAGAATGTGCACTCATCTACATGCACTTTGAAGTGAGCTCTATTCTTTACATGTGAGGCTCTCCTTTGTGAGCCAGCCTTCCCAGTGGCAGTGAACTTGTTTATCTTCTTCAGTATCTATCACCACAAATCCATAGGGAAAATAAACTTCCCTCCTTGATCGGTATCTTCGTAGTTCCCTCGAGCGAGCCATGAATTCTATCTTCCATACACCGAAATTATCCAGCTTTAGGAGTAAGCTCCCCAAACTCAAATCTCTCCGCCAGATAGAATTAGCCTGGGGTTGATACTTGCTCCAGAATCACATAATGCTCTTCAAATTCAAAGTTCCCTATGGTGGGGAGATGGTGAAGTGCACAGATCACCTCTTGTCTTTATTGTAGTAAACTCCTTGGATCTGGCCTTTACTGATGGGCGATAGGCTCACCACTCTTTCTTCTGACTTCCTCTTCTTGCTCAGAATATCTTTCATGAACTTGGCATAATGGCATTCCAGGCGATACCTGGCTAAGATATTCTCTCCTTTCTTAGACGTATTCAAAAATTTAGAATTAATCATCCATCTGATTTGCTGACCTGAGAATAAGCTATTGTAGGTAAATAGACTTTAACTCCTCTTTCGCTGGAGTTTCCTTCCCTCATTGGTTGCTCCCTTTGCATCATAGATTTCTTCTCTCACCAGTCAATTTACGGCTTTGTTATGCTCATTTTCTTTTCCAGTTTCTTCTTTATCTTCCTTTTCAGTTATCATCTTCTCATATTATTTTCTTTTATGAAGATCACCTCTACTCAGGCTAATTGCCATGAGTCTTAGTTAGCTACTTTATGTCTACTAGAGAAAGAATCCTAGATGATTTTGCATTGATAGAATGGCCTTGCCTGCTAAGTCTCTAGATTCTTTAGAAATGCATTGGTGTTGGCCTGAAACACATTTGTGATTGCCTGGAATGCTACTAGCTTAGCAAAATTTTGTTCATGAATGTTCAACAGTCTTTTATTCTCTCCTATGAAGCTCAACATCTGATCTTCAAAAGGCATGGACCTTCTTTGGCCTTGGTTCTCCATTTCATGTTCATTACGCCCTTGAAACCTTGTGGAGCATACTGCTGGCGATAGTTACATCTGGTCAGGACAACGTGCACTCCACTTCCATAGGAAAAATTCTCATGGTTTCTGTCTGACGTGTAGTGGTTGGAAGGATTGTTGTTGGCCTTAAATTGTAAAGCATGTTGCCACCCTGATGAGCCTCATCCACTTTGATGGGACCCCTCTGTGTGATCCTTACCGAGTCTGTGCATTTCTCTTCTCTTCTTCCCTCATTTCCCGACTGACTATTTGGATCCTTCTGCCTGAATATTCATCTTGCTGTCGATTGCATCCAGCTTGCCTCTATAATGGATTATTACATTTCTGGCTCAACGCCTCCTCTTTCAATTCCTTGCCTTGAATCTCAACATTTAGGCTTTGATTTGCTCTTATTGCGATCCTCAATAGACTAGTTAAACATCTTCAATACTCTTCCTCTTTTGAATGCTCTAATGGCTGCATCTAAGTTCCCTTTGAAGAGTAATTTATTTATGATCAAGAAAATGTATCCATTTAGTTGATTTGATCAATCCATGCATTGGACATCTTCATGTTGTACCCTCCCAATGAGTGTAGAGGCTTTTCTTTAACATAACAGCGGTGTAATCTCTCTTCTACACAAAGTGAAACTGTAAGGAAAAATCTCCTCATAAAAACTAATAGCTCTCTGATTTATCATTGATTCATGTAATAAACAAACCAATAAATTTCTTCACATCTCTCTGTTGAAGGGAATAGCTGCGACTTGATAACCGTTAGCGATCGGGTTTGGCGGTTTGCCATCATAATCTTCACAGGTGCTCGTAGGATCACTAACGTTACTGCCAAATTAAATTAATTCACTCACACATGATGATTTAAATGAACCCGACTCAAAAGTTATTTGCCTGAATGGGTGGTTGCCTTATAGCCGAGTAATCATTTCTAATATAGGCACTCCAAAAAAATGTATGGTCCGCTTTGTCTTTGACCTTTCTCACTAAACTTTGAAGCAGCCAAATTTTGTCGATCGTTCTCGCCTGCCAGTCATATAGCCCCTCTTGCTTTAGCAACTCTCACTTTCTTAGTTCTGATGTCTTGCCAACTTAGTATCCGATGGCGGCGGTTTTGCTTGGTCTTTATGCATGTAAGTCTTGAAATGGAAATACGCTGGTCAGTGAAGTTGTTGAAGCCAGCAAAACCTCGCCCATGATGTGCTTTCATAAAGATTAATGGCTAAATCAGCCCTCGATTAAAACTATTTTGAATTTTGATAAAGATAAAGAAAAATATCTCAACTACTTAATTTTATTTTTATTAAAAATATGATGCTAAAAAGCTTTATTTACTTCATCCTCGTAATGGCGTAAAAGCTATTAGACAAATTATTTGAATATTATTATTGTGTGCCAAACTTACGGCATTGCCACTAGGACTAATTGTTCCCTGAGCTAAAACTTGTGCCAGATTGATATTGTGGCCCGAGAAGTAAACAATGCCGAGCTTACGGCGTACACCCTGAAGACTATTCATTCCGACGTGACCTTAAAAACTTGTTGGTAGATTTGACCGAAGTAATCGACATTGCCACCAAAGACTATTGATCCGTAGCCACCAAACAACTTGATGGCTAAATATATAAAATATGTTTCTATTGTATGCGTAATAAGATTTGCGATTAAAGTGGTTTGATCCGTCTTTGCGAGTACACGAGGTCAAATACAAGTAATAAAGTGAATGAAAATAAGTGGGATATCATTCATGAAGTTGAATTGAAAATCTAAAGATTAACTACCTATTTCTCGAGATTATCACTATTTGAATCACTAAATTCCAAAAGATATTTATACTCTAAAATCAATTGAAATAAGAGATAATTTTTCCAATAATATAGATTCACTCTGAAGAATTTCTGACCAAATAACTTAGGAATGAATCGATGTTATGACCATCAATTTACAAGTTTCTAGAAAATATAAAGTGTTGAAATGAACTGCGGGTGTTTGCAAGAGCAAGTTAGTGTGGTATTGGAATTTTCTTCTAACTTTACGGACTCTGCTCCCGACACCACGCGCGATACAAATGATAGATTACGAAGAGCTACTATGAAATTGATCCTTTAAGTTTTATTGTTTTTCCTTTGACGATTACCCAATATCTATTGAACTAGAAATCTCACTTGCCGGCGAATGCGACCTCTCCATTAATTGTGCCTCAGTATCAAAATTTCGTCAAAAATTTCCTTTCTCTTGGTTAGTCTGGCTTTCTATTTGGATTAGATTCTCAGTTGGCGGTGAAACCTCTCAAAAATTCACTTCTAAATCAGTGGATGGATCTGCCCACCGAGAACACCCTCCTGCGTCTCTTTGGAGAACTCTTCCCAGGTACCAACGGTGTTCTTGAAACAGTTTAATCTCAGAGTATCTGGTTCAATCACTCCATTTTAGGTACCAATAACATTAGCTCTTTTAAATATAATCGCAGATTCTTTGGAGGAGCTTAACTTTCATTCTACTGGATTAATAAACTAATATTAATTGATCTGAGACAAATTGTTGGTGTAATCATTGACCTGGTATTAAAAGTTCAGTTCGTGGGTTCGGACCACAAATTGATCATGATTTATTCAATTCCGGCGGTCTGCCGTTCAGATCTTTATAAATAAAATAGAAAAGATAATGAAATAAAATAAAAAAATCAAAAAATAAAAACCAATAAAAGGAAAAATATACGAATTTGGCTCTCTAAAAGCGAAAACTTAAAGAATCAAACAAAGTTGTTACGGTTCCTGGACTGTATTCGAAGCCGTTTTCGCGAGACAAATCGTATTGAAGACGGAAGTTCTCACTAGTTTGTTGATGTCGCCGATCGATTGGTGATCCAGCTTGACGTGTTTTTATCTTGTGGTTGAATATTCATGATCGTCGCGGCATTGAAGAGTTTCTTTGAAATTCTGATTCAGTGACGATTAAATGTGGTATGACAAACATCGTGATGATACTGGCGACGTGAATCTTCTCGTGGATTGGATATGATTCGCGACGTACGAAAGTTTGGAAGATTCTAAATTTTGCGAGCGGGCGGAGTCAATCTGATTTGACGATATATTTGATGAATCTGCGGTATTGGTCGCGATGTTCTGAAATGTTTGATGCCCGATAGCAGTTGAATCGCCGACGGTACTTCTTGAATGTTGATTGCTTTACGATCACGAGAAAATGGCAGCGATACCATCTTGCGCGCGATGTATTGAGATTTCTACCTTGCTTGCGGCGCTGGTCGATGTTTTATATCTTGTTGTAATGTAGTGACGTTGAGTTGATATCAAGTGTTTAGCCATTTGGTCATGAGACGTGGTTGAGTCATAGTCTTGAGTTCACATCTTAGCGGCTATGTGACAACGTTCAGGTACCGATCATACCATTCAGCCAATCTCGTGGTGTTCCGCGACATTGATCGTGGCATGACACTTTCGCCGATAATAGACCTTCTATTTGCCCCAGTTTTTCTTTTCTTATTTTCCCTTAATTTCACCCTAACATGGTTTGAATTTTGAGGATTCATATTTTATTGGACCGGGCTGCACGCCCTAAAATAAATGATGACTAAAACGTTCGTTTAGACTCATCGGGTTGTGTTAACAAGTGAAAACAATTTCTTTTATCGTATGAAGCATTAATATATGGGGTATCACGGTGGACCTTGGTGCAGCTCGAAAATTAAGCTATGATTGGCGGTCAGACATTAAATCGCTAGTGGTATCAAATTTTTTTACCGCCCCTGCAAGGGTACAATTGTTATGTGAGGATCAAAGCGGCTATTCTGAGAGATGGATCCCCATGTAAATAACAAATCTCGTGTATGGATATAGAAGAATTAGAAAAGTGATATGACCCTATCACATGTTCCACCGCTGCATATTGGGTAACAGATATTAAGATTTGAAACTTAGTAGTATGTGGTGATGAAGATCAGAAAGGATACTCATTAAAACCATGTATCTAAATGTCTGAATTAGCCAAATAAATGTTGAACATAAGTAGTTAGGTTTCTTAAATCCCATCGATTATGATAAGTGAGACGACATTCTATGGATTTTGTGTCTGGTTTTTCCCTCACTTAAAAGAAACATGATTCAGTATGGGTAATAATTCAAACACTACTTTTACAAGTCTTCTCACTTCTTTACCAGTCAAATTTATAAATTTATTCCATGGATCCCAGTTAAGGCTGATGTATGGCTGAAATTAATTGATTATGATTCCCATGACTAAATATAAACTTGATCCACAAGTTTCGTCAAGGTTTTGGAAAATTCTGATTAACTATTCCCAAATTTTCAGTTGAATTTTGAGTACAACATTCCACCTGAAGCGGATGGACAATTTGAAATAGTGATTAGTGTTAGAGGGACGTACTTAGGAGGGTTACTATGGCTGGAATTTTCTTGGAAGATTTGGGATAGGTATATTCCCACCTGGAATTACTATATAACAGCATTTATTAGACAAAATGTGGGTATGTTGCCTGGAAACCTTGTATATAAGTGAAAATGCGAGAACCCAGTTATCTTCAATGAATCTGACAGTATAAATGATTGGATGCGACATAGTGAAAGAGAGCTGAAGAAAAGTTAGAGTTATTCGACCAAAGCCCAAAGGCTGCTAGTGATAGACAAAGGCCTAGTATGAGATATTAAAGAAAAGATATGAGTATGAAGTCAGGATAAAGATTTTCAAGTATCACGAATGGGAAGATACTCTAGTTTTGGAAAGAGGAAAATTGGAGTCGAGGTTTATCGGACCTTGAGATTTAGAAGAATTGGACTAATCTACAATGGTTTGGCCACTCTAAAATTGGCCCAATTACATAATGTGTTCTATATCTCAATGCCGGAATCTTGTTTTATTGCGATATTTGTCTTGCTCGTACAAGATATACATGTGTGATCAGGGCTTTATATTACATTGAACCGCAAAAGCCATTCTGGCTCTGAGATGTGGAAACGATTTGAAGCAACAAAAGTCCCTCTAGTAAGATCTTTGTGGCCTGTGGTATGGAGGAAGCAACTTGGGAACCAGAAGAATCTTAATATGAAATTTGTCTCCCATGACTCTTCAATTAATTTATGAATTCTGAGGACGAAATTAGTTTAAGGGAGAGAGTTATTAACACCCAAAGTGTCTACATGGTTTGTGATATTATGTAAAGTGTATTGGATTAAATTGTATTTTTGAAAATTTAAGTGCTAAGTGTGAAAAAGGATATAGCAAATTATTAAAAAAAGGTAAAAGAGGATATGTTAAATTATCATTAAGGGACTTAATGGACATTAAGTTAAATGGTTATATGCTAGGTAGAATTTTAATAAGTTAATTTTTTGGAGTCAAGAAGAAAAAAGGAAGGACTAAATAGAAGAGTAAAATTTGAGCAAATTACCTTAAAATGACAAATTGTCTTCTAGAGAGGAGAAATTTCTCATTGGGGCTAAGAGAAATTTAGAACATATCAGTTTGGAGAAAGAACCTATTTTGGTTTGCTCTTATATGTTTCTTTGGTTCTCACTTTTCATGTAAGAAAACGGAGAAAGGAAGAAGAAAATGAAGAAAAGGAAGCTGAAGTTGAGCTTTCAAGATAATCAAGGATTAATAAAACCACAACTCTTCACATAAATGTGTTTTTAGTTGGTTTTAGGATTGGTTTCAGTTAGATTACGATCTTGTTTTCGTTTCGGGTTTTGTTGTTTAGTGGTAATCTTGACATTTTGTTTAGGCCCCGACCTTCTACTACCAGCGAAAAATTAGCCAGCCTGACAAAGAGGTAGAATGTTTTTCTGGTTTCGCTCTTCTTTGCGAAGGAGAGCTTTTCTTCTGGCCGAACCCAGCCCAATTCTTTGATCCTACCTCTCTAGCGAATGTTGTAGCCTTGGCAGATCTACCGCTTGTCCCAGGCACAAAGTCCCAGTTTTTCCTTTCATACATTGATTCTCGAAATCATTTGCCTCCTTTAGACTGGGACTCAGTTAGAGGTGATTGATAGGCATGAAATTGGATTCGATTAGCAAATCCCGAGCAACAAGTAAGAATAAGGAGTTGTACATATATACAAGTCTGTACTTTGGTAATTATTCATCGCAGCAATCTTCAACATGAATGATTCATCTGAATAGGAAAATCTGATCTTAGAGAATTGACCCGAGTGTATAACATGGATATTGGTAAAGATCGTGTGAAATGTTATGAAACCTTATAGAAATTTAAGCCATATACCCAGTGGATGTTGAATAATTAAATACATTAATGTTTAGTACTTGGCCTCCTGTACAATCTGTTTGCCTAGCACTTTTGTTTACGATCATGATAGACACATATGTTGGTCTTCTGACCTCCTTTGTAGGTACTCGACCTCCTGTTTTGATGTTGTAAGCCACGTTGTTTGGTCTTTAGCACTTTGTTCAAAGTATTGTCATGCCTTGGGTACCCTCTTCTTTGCGATCTTTCTGATTCATTGTGTTTATTTTGTGTCTGGAAAATACTTTATAGTGTGCATAGAAAAATGATCGTATGAATCCTGAATGTAATCGGATTCGGATGCTAAGGCGCCATCACCATTGCATGCGTAAGATGTTACTGCAGTTACTTAAATGTAATTTTGAAGTAGTACTCCCTGGAGAGATGAATAACCATGATATGTGGAAATAATTATATGGGCTTTATATCTTTAAGTGAGATTAAATATGGTAGTTTTATATGTCATTTATGTCATACATAATTTTATATATAATATACTGTATATATGTTATCTTGTTTTCCCACTTTCAAGCTATATAACTGGCGTTATTTTTCATCAGTGTAGGTTACAGAAGTCTGGGGACATCCATGTGATCAAGGCGACTAGTATGGAGTGTCTCTTCATGTTGATTTGTTGCCCATTATATTTTGTAATAGTAAATCAAATGTATTATTTGTTATATGAAAACTTGTAGTAGATAAGTTGTCAGGGCTTCGAGCATATTTGTATGGACAGTTTCGGCACCTTTGTAAGTGGTAGACAAGATTATGACTTGTAGTCTAGAATTTGCATAATTAAAGCTTTTGAAACAAGTTTGTATGATTAAAATCTATGCTTGAAATGGTCTCCAATAATTAAGAAAAATCGGGTTAATAGATCTCACATTTACCTGTATGGCGATCTCTCTCATTGTTGAAGATAGAGGAAGGCATTTACAACTTCCAGTGTCAGATTGTAAAGACCTGTTTTGTTATAATAAAGTTTATTGATTAAATCATTTTTCAATATTATTCTCATTCTCGAGGGCACAATGTTGGTTTCAAGTTCTGCCTTTTCTGTTCATCAATACTCTGACTTGAAAATAAACCAAGAACAAGATTAAAATCTGAGACTAAACTCAGAAAAGCTAGATCTCTAAAACAAAGATAAACACTAACAAAGTAACTATTTAAAATATTCGAAGAAAAAATTCAAGAAAATGACTTGGTTGCCTCGAAGGTACATAGTTTTCTAAGTCAGGCTTGACTCTGCAATTACGGATATGTTGTGATGGTATAATCATTACTGAAGAGGCGATACTTGTGTTCGATCAACAAGCTTGAGCACATAGTCTTCGAAACGTATTTTTTTATTATTTTATTATTTTTATTTTTTGTTCACAATAGTTCCAACCCTCGAAACCTTTCATGAGTGAACTCCTCTGTCTTGGAATGAGGTCATCTTCTTATTTTTCAACTCTTCATGCATCTTACATAGACCATCTGGAGTCGTCTTTTTGTTTCATCTTTATTTTTTCATGTAATTCGGAGAAGTTAATCATCTTCAGCCGCCTTCAAAGGTTTCAAGTTTAGCCCCATCTGTTCTCATTCTTTGACATCAGTTCACATTTACCTCTTCAGGTGATTCTGATATCAACTCCATTCTTACATCTTCTACCCAGTGGGTAATGAAATTCTTATGTTTATCTTGGACATTTATATATTATCTTGTTTCCTTCTTTCCTCTGACATGTTGTTACTTTCTATAAATATAGTTAGTACGAAGTAGCGACAGAAGCCATCTCTTTCACGGCTTTTGAATGGCGTAGTGCAGATTTGTTTATCTGATATGTCAGTTCTGGTTGAACTTGAGATGTTACATTTAGCATGAACTCTTTCACCATTGCCATTTTCCTCAACTTTAATCATTCTCCCCATTGGAGGATATTATCCATTGATCAAAGACGTAACCTTTGACTTGAGAATAGTCCACATTTCGACACTTGATCTTCAATTAACGTTTCACATTAATTAGTGAACTCTTTCTAATTGATATTTTCTTATGAAACCAGTTTTGGACTTGTAGTGTAAATTAGCATAACTGTATTCTATGGGGTGTCAGTGATGATGGCTCATATCAGAGTGCGTTACTCTGAATCTTCAGACACCTTCTGTGAGCATAAATCATTACCGCATCATCGTTCTGCATGATCTAGCCAGTTGTTACTCTTCACTTTGTTGCTCAGTACGTGCACCATTCATAGTTGTTGACTAAGGAAGTCTATTGCATTTGTCTTGATGATAAGATCCATTATTTGGTTTCTAACGAAAATTTATTTAAAAGAAAACCAAATGCATCAAAAACTCAGCTCTGAAATATAAATAATAATATTCAAAAAAATATGATTTTAAAGAAGCATTTGAGTATTGAAATTAGCATAAAACACCACTTTCTAAACTTGATGACACCAAAAACACGATAAGCGAAGTATTTGTATTTTATATAAAATATGAAAAATATAAAAAGAACAATGCATAGTATAAACCTTCAAAGTAAAGCGATTAATAGAAATGTATAACGATCAATCCATAGGAGAGATTGGGGATGTAAATGCAAAATTCCATCTTTTCATAATATCCAAACAGATAAGATAATTAGAACAGAAAAACACCAATTAACTAGCTTAATTATAGAAACGTGACCGAAGTAAAGCTACTACATCAAGGATACTAAGAGATGATAAGATCTTAAGAATTGTTAATTGGACCCAAATCATCCCAATATCTAAATGAAATTACATCCTATTGTTTCTTCAGAAGGTTGCTGAACATCTACTTTCATTTAAATTATAAACTGTATCTGAAGTCTGAATAAGCCTACAACTAACACTAGGTTTTGCTTCTGGCTCAGTGAGCATTAAGTACTGGGCAAAAATTGCACTCTGATCTTAGAAGATATTTCTCTGAGACTAATTAGTTGATTCACTATGTCTAATTCCTTGCACCCACTTCTCGGATCACAAGTAAGACCATCTATATTCAGGGATCCTTCAGAAATTAATATGTAAAATAGTAACTGACATGAATCAATGAATGCAATCTTAGAAATATGAAAAGGAAAAATTGGCAAAATAAATACAGATTCAGCTCTAAGAAAAAGCAAGCCTAGACTAAGAAACTAAAACATAATGGGTTTGGTATCACCAAAATCTAAGATAAAACACAGAAAGAGAAGAAAACACCGCCAGGTTTCAGAAATCTTGATCCCGAATCTTCTTCTCTACACGATCATGTCTCTTCTGTCTTGAGAGCTTAATCCTCGTGTTTCCTCTTGATTCCCATGGTGTAAAGCGAAAATGACAAGGGAAGAACCCTGGGAGGGTTTTCTTCCCTCAGAAATCGAACTACGACCGTCTACAAGCATCAGTTTATAGCGCGAAAAATATGTTTGGTGTAGCTCAGATGGAGATTCCATAAGGCCCGTGACCATTGCGACGTTAGGTAGAATGCGTTCTTTTAACTTTGAGTCTCGCCTCTAATTGTACATTTTTGCTTTATGGTTGAAATAAACTAAATATTGTTGATGATCGACGAAAAAACCATATTTATTCATATCTAAGATCTCAAAAAACATGCTAAAAATGGAATTATATAATGAGTGTTTTTGGGCATTCATGCCTAACTGTTACATGCGTGAGAATGGACAGGTTGATCTCATCAGAACTTCATTAAAAATTGGAACTTGAATTATCGACAATTCAGATAACGTAACCACGAATCATGGTGATCAAGATTATTAGAAAACAAAGCTATCACCCCCACCACTCAGATCTTAGACATCTTAGGTTTAATCACGATAACAATCAGAACATTTGAGGGCCAATGATGTACGCTGCGGAGGATGATGCGGCTTTGTGAGCGAAATATGCCTCTCGAAATATCAGTCTGAGAGGACAAAGCGTAGAAAAATTGGCGAGATGGAAGACGGAAAGACATATCGGTTAGGAACGATGGTGTGTTCGATACTTATAAAGAATCAGGACACTAGTCTATTGGCTTCAATGAACCTCAATCACCTCCGCAGAGAAGGTAAATATTATTGCTGTCTTGGTGGGTAGATCATTGGCTCATTCCCTTTACCACTAGAAGGCCTCCTCATTCTTACCCATTTAATTACCATGGATCCGTACCATGAAGTACTATTATCTTGTCACCAAACTCAGTTTTCTAACTCCATAGGAAAATCGATATTCGGGGCCAAGTTTTAGAAAGCAATGTATTACCGTGAATCACGAAAGTTCATTCGCCAAATAATATGATAGCTCGAGGTCTCTCCTGAATAGGAAAACCAACGTCTAGCGGTGGAGCCTCTAAAAACCATAATTTGTTTCAGTGTGACTAAGTAAGTTGTCTGGTCCTCTGTTTTGAGCAAAAGTTGTTAAATTCTTGCCATTCACATGAACATTCGGCGTATTTACACAGTCACTGTCGTGACGTAGTGAACATCATACTAAGTGTGACGCAGCCTCGCTCTTCTCTGCAGTTCAACTATCGGCCCATGAGCAAAAAATTGAAGGCGCTTCCACCCACATCACGACGCAATCAAAGAGGAAGTCATCAGGACCTCCCCCTGCCTTTGTGGGTTTCATTAAGGAACTCTCAGGTACCACTGTTAGTTCACTTCATGTTATCAGTGAGTACAGAAAGAACTAGGAATAAGTTTATAGGCCACTGAACACAGCGATGCGCGAATTTTATTCACACACACCTATGGGATAGGCAAATAATTAGATCGACAGCTAGGAACGACTCCTGTAGACTCGCAATTGCTTTACTCAGTTACAGAAATAATCCGTGTTCCTCAGCTATTAATGAAAATAGCCTTCATCTATCATGGATCAATACTTTACTACAATGTGATGTTGTTTGGCGTAAGAAACGCAAAGGGCAACCTATTAGCGTGATGTCAGAAGATGTTGAACCTCTCTTAGGAAAAACTATGGGGTGTATATGAAGGCAATCAGTAAAATCATAATCTCAGTTGCCATTCTTGTGATTGCAAACACTGTTGATGAGACTATCATCAGGTTATATTTGAACCAGAAAAATGTGCCTTGAGTGGAGTTGAAAGTTCCAAGGTTACCTTGCAAAAGTAGCGTGCGTGTAAGTATTGCTGGCGGGGCCCCGTGTAATTTAATAGATAGAAATGTCCGAAACAGGAAATAGATTAGGCCTTGATCGGAAGCTAAGTAGCAACTATAGCTCGAGGTCTTTGAGGTGATACCAGGCAAATCGGACCACCGTCTTGCCAAGGCCTTCAGACCTCAAGAAATTTTGTCTTTATTCGGTCTGTCCCGAACTGTGGAAGGGGAAGAGCCTCATGGCCTCAACATCTTACATGGCGTAGCGCCGTTTAAGGCAATTGATGGCGAGGAATAAGCAAATCTGTACAATTTAAATACATGTGATCAATGTCAATCGTTGCAAACTTTTAGTTGTTAAGCACAGCCTTGAGAGGTTGGCTGAATGCGCTCTTATTTAGCTCTGCACTATAAATTTTATTTGTTCGTTTATCTAAAATTAGAAGTCATCTTCCCCAAGCGAAACAAGATGCTTAATTTGGAGCCATCAGTTAGCGAATTCGATCTCTGATTTTATACCCAAGAACAACCATGAAGGCGGGGTCCTGTAGTTTATCTGATTTACAAAGCGTGTTAGGGGCTAGTCGTGAACCGGCTCTGATTCTTGGCGTGATCTTTGAAAAGGTGGGGTCTTCAACGTATTGCGATCTGCTTAGGCGGAAGATAAACTAAGCGATAAAATTATCCTTCCCCATCTGCTGATGAGGCTAGGGTATGAGTGGACACCACGCTCCATCTTACTGGACGCCATCGATTGCGCCCATAATAAGTGTTCTGCGAGTTCACAATTGGTGGCATCTCGAGTTGAAGCGAATATCAAAGCTAAAAGAGCAGAGGATCATCACGAATAATACAGCACCAGTTCAGAGCATTAACCTCGATTCACGTGCGATGTCATAAGATTGCACAAAGCCGAAAAAAACAAATCGTAGAGCCCACTTTATGAACTTGTTTGCTGGTGCTTATGCTCATGACACATGGAGTTAGCAAATCATGGAATATCTCGATAAGCGAAAGAAGCGATCTATAATTAGAGGTCCAAATGGATTAAAACATAGTTATTATTACCGTCGGTGTCTATTTGGAACTTCGAATTTTCCTAACAGCCATTGCATAAGAAATAAAGCGAAACGACCAGTTGTAAATAAAGCAATACATTGTATAGTATGTCATTCGAATATGTCATACTATATTTCGAAAATCATAGAAGCGAGTATCAAGGAAGCACATGAGACATATCATTACCCCACATGGCGGTACCTTATTGTGCCACAAATTATATTAGCTACTAGTGAGCCGTGATGGATTTGAACAATTTACAACATCTTGATTGTATGTCAAAAGTTCGTTGATTCGTGCCCGCGTTAAGTTGGTCAAGATCAAGCATGTACAATTTTCCTCTCTCCTCTCTTCTTGATGATCAAACTCGTAAATATGTGATGTCTAGAAATTGAACCACGGAGGATGGTTTTATCCCAGAATGATTCGCATCAATGTTTGAAAAATACGTTTAGACTTTTGTTTAGACTTTTGGATTTGGTTAAGCGGGAGTTGGGTTTATCTTTGGATGGCGGAAATAACAAGAAGATCATGAAATGGTAACCTTGAAGGCTTGGGTCACTGGCATGATAACATGAGGGATTCTGGTGCTCTGGGTTGTTTCCTCGCATTAGAATGAATCACATATGGTCGAAAGCAGCCGGATCTTTGTTTAAGTATAAAGCTACTTACAGAACCGCTGTTGAGTCAAATCAAATACAACTTGTTCAATGTCCCGGTCGATTTTGAAACCCTAGCATTTAACCTCATTTCAATGGCTCATAAATAACATCTAAGATAACAGTTGCATACCATTAAGAATGCTGCGAACCACACAAGCATGACATTATAGAGCTAAAGCGAAGGCATTGTAATGGCATTAAGCCCCTACGTTTGGAAAGTTGAACCTAAATCATTTGTATCATTTAAAGCATGAGGACAGCCTACGGTGGCCCCCAAGAAGCCAAGCTATTGCTTAACCTCCTCTTCAAGGCTTTGAGGCAGAGCATCTGGGTTGTCATCCTCGAGGTGTATTTGTGACAAAAAATAGGAAAGAGGAGAGAGAAAGAAACAAATAAACCTAAAATGAAAAATTCTTGGGGAACTTGCATAAAAAATGGAATAGTTAGGGTTCTGAAAGTTGTGAAGGACTTATATAATTCAACCCTAATGTGTGAAATGACAAAATGCCTAAAATATGAAATTACAATGAGGACAAAAATGGTGATTAATCAAAACGTGATCGTTTGGAACCAAAATATCAAAACAGTGCAGTTTGGCTCTCTGAGATTGGCTCAGCATGAAAAATTTAGCTATCACTAAGTGAAAATTTAATACTTCGCGGAAATTGAGGAAGCCGTGAAAATGAAAAATTGTATGAGCGATAAATTTAATGTGCGAGAATTTTAATATAACTTTCGCGAAAATTTCACATCGCGAATGCGCTAGGATTGTGAGTTTGCTATGATTCGCGAAGTACCAATCCATTCAAATTTACCGCCAATGCATGCGGAATTACCGCGTTCCTACTAATTCTCCCTGCGACTGCTTCTACGCATGGTTCTTCGTCATTTACTTTAATTCTTGTTTGCATGCGACATTTCATCGCGCCGGCTTGGGATCACCGATTCTCCATTCCGACCTTGCAAAAGCGGCTTCATTCGCCGAAGTTCCCCGATCGCAAACTATCGAAAACAATCTAGAAAACAAATTAGAAGCACTAAGTGGACATACACGCGACCAATTGGCTTGAATTACGTATGATGGTGTAAAAGCACTCATAACTTTATCTTAGTGGGGCTCCAACTCTTTACCCAGGCTTAATCACCCCCAACCGACAGATTGCTAGTCCCTTAAAATGCTAAAAACAAATAAATTATGCATCTTTGTGTTTTTACAAAAGTGTTTATGGTTCAAAGTATTTATGCGAATAAGCTTTACGCTTTAGTATGAATAATTTACCACAATGAAAACCAGCATGAAAGAACAAAAACCGTATAAACAGTTTTAGGGGTAACATCGATTTCAAGAAGTCACAGACTTCCACCGTCGTGTTCTAAAATTGCCGACTTGACGATAAATTGTAGTATTACCCCCAAAGCTAGCTCTTGCCATGGCCTTAAGCGTTGACCAACACTAAATAAGATTTAGCTATCTTATTTCTTTATTTGATTATTGTATAAGTTGCAATCTAAAACTTCAGGCTTACCAAAGTCAGTTAGCGGATCCGCATTGACTCCCAACCAATTGAGGTTGGGCATCATTAAAAGTCCACCAGGCCACCAAACTCTGGGCTTCTTTTGGGACTTGAGAATTTAAACCTCTGACCGCTAAACTCTACCCATCCCACCGATCTGCGAACACTAAAGTCGATGACTCCGACAGTATAAGGTTTAGGGCATCGAGCTTTAAAGTTCGCATATATACCCCTCGGACTGATGTTGGGTTTTCAAATGGCGTCCGGCTTTTATTCTTTTTTTTTTTTTTTTTTTTTTTAAATGGAAGACTACGTTGGTCTTCATACATGTTAACTTTCAAACACTATTATAGATTATTCAACCGATTTAAATGCTTTGCAAAATTGGAAGAATTATATAGCTTTACTCTCGACTGTTCTTGCACAATCCCGATCGATGTTCAGATGCTTCAAGAATAACTCCGAAAGATTGACTATCTTTGTAACTTCAATTGACGAAAACTAAAATCAGCCATGGAAATTGTTTATCATTAAGGTATTGGCTCCATCAGAGGCTTCAATTTCTCAACTTCTGAGGCAGGACGAATGCCACAGGAATGGGGACCTGGCATGATTTAAAATTAAAGAAAGCAGATTTGGCCTTTGCTGGGACATATATTCTGAGTAAACTAAATTCAAAAATATGAAAATTACCTCTGTGGTTTGGCATGAATGCAAGCAAAGGATGGAAACTATGCATATCAAACATGATGGTTTGAAAAGATTCATTTCCTTTTGTTGGTGCTCTGCGATTATCTTTTAAAGCAAATCAAAAAATTAACAAAAGGAACTGTCAAACTAACATTAAGATCGGTGGCCGGGACAGCGGGAGCCACCGAATATTGATAATGGGCCCGTGGGACTCGGGAGGTTGGAAGGTTTCGCCGGCGGTCTGGCGCCTGGCAGGAAGCTACCTGTCCATTGGTTTTGATCCACCTGTATCTGACTGGATTGCGTTGGTCCGCGAACCGTTAGATACTGGCGAGCGATGAATGGACGTCGCCAGCGACGAACGCGAAATAGATGGAGTTTGGAGTCATAAAGGAGGACTTGGTCCCCCTCGTTGAATTGCTTCCCAGTTATCATTTGATGTTACCGTTTTTATCTTTCCTTTACGATCTTGAATTAGTAAGCGCCATTTTCTTTCTTCCAGCTCATTGAGTTGAGGAATCTCTTGACTCGACCTTACGCCAGATCATGTTGACTTCTTCCATTACCTCCATACGCCGTATTGATCTCAGCGGAAGGTGACATGCCCTTACCATAGACCAAACCGTCGAGGACATTCCCGAGGATTGTCTTGGCGGATTTTGTAGGCCCGCAATGAGTAAGCGTTTGATGGACGGTCTTTGCATTCTTGCCACCTTCATTCCCATCGTGCGATCTACTCTTGTTATGGTTGCCGACCTCTTGTTTGAAGGATGGTAAAAAGAGGTGGCCACTCTATGTTTCATAGCGTATTTAGCCATGAGGTTTTCAAAGGTTTGTTCTGAAATGTGAACCTCCATCGCTTTAATAATGGCTTTTGGACCGACCTAGAAAAGATGTTTGCTTTAAGAATTTAAGCACCACCATGGTCATTGGTTTTTCTGAAGTTGCTTGACCCATTTGGACACATAGTCCTCCACCCCGAAAATGTATGTATGACGCAGATCGCTGAGGAGGCAGTCCCATCAATCAATGCCCCGAGGCATGAATAGCTCGACCATTAGATTGGGTTCGGGGCATCATATGGCGGCGGAACCATTCCCGAGTCTTTTGGCATCTATCCACGGCCAGCCGTTTGATTGTGCTTCACTTTAACTCAGAAGGCCGATAAAAGCGGTTCGCAGCACCTTCATTGCGTCTTTTAGGATAAGTAGCCACCCTGACGCACTCCGTGGCGGTGACGCGAGTCCCTATTTGTTCTTCCTCGTTTACACACTTCACGATTACTCCCCGATCGCGGTGTTTAACAGAGGCTGCTTGATAATATGAATGGATCTGCAAAAAATCGCTACATCTTCTTAATGGTCCGGGATTTCTACATTCATGAAATTGTAATGTGAGCATACGAGGCTTTTTCATTGCATTAAGAACTCTTTAAAAATTCATCGGTGATGGGTGGGCCCATGAGTGTGTCATAGACTTTCGTTAGCGCCTGAAAGATGGTACGCCACATTCTCTACCCGCTTTGTCTTTGATTTGGGTTAAATTCTTGCGGCGAAAGAACGGATAAGCCTTGCTTTGGCGCTTTGTAATTAGGAATATTTCAAGCGAATAGTGCAGCAAAAATGTCTCTCAGGCTATTGATATGCCGAAACTTGTCTAAAGCGTAGACCACGCACGACAATTCGCTTCTGTGGCGTAGTATAATTCACTTTGTGCCAAACTCAGGTTTTCAACGCATAGTGAAGCCCACATGAGGTTCCATACTCTCTTTGGCGAAATCTTGCTCAGATAGCAAGATCACTTGCACCGCACATCACTTCAAGGCAAGCGCGATTGGGTGCTCCTTTATTGGCGTATCTAATGGTTTGACTCTTAAGCTTTCCTGGCATTCTTTTCTCCCGAACAAATTTGGCATCTTTCTCTGAGAGCTTGGGGTTTGGATCACGAAGTCTTTGTAGATCTTCACCGAAGCTTTGACGAAAGATTACCTACTTTGTTGTTTGTTGGGATAAGATTGAAGTCGGATTATTAAATTTTCTTGTCAAACTCCATTCTCATGAAATAATGTGCCCCGATGCCAATTACTTGATTAACTCATAAATGGCACTTTCAGTTAGGCACGAGTTCTTCTCATGCCTCACAGGATGGCCTCAGATTAGTCGGACGTTCTTTAAAATTGCACTCCATATCTGATGATATCATCATATATCTATATTATTATCTATAACTCAGCCTCTGTTAACATACACAACCTTTATCCCGAAAAGTGGTGCAGGCGTTGCAAAGACCAAGGCATTCTCTTATAAGCATGCGTGCCCAAATGGATGATCAGGAATGATGCACTGGAATCCTCACAGTTGATCTCTATCTGAAAATCACTGTGAATAACCATCCAACGATAGAATGGTGTCGAGAGAAACTCTCAAGGAGGCGCAGTGATGACCAGCGCTGGTGGCGTCTTTTCTTGTTACCTCATTTAGGTCTCCCTATAATCTATGCACACTCTCTACCCGATGCGAAATCGGGTAGACAATTCTTCACCCTTTCATTTTTCACGGTTGTCGCTCGACTTCTTGAACTTTCTGGGTTAAACACCGAAGTCTTATCGAGAAATAGATGCGTAATCGGCACAAGCGATTTTAGGACGTGCGAACTACTTCCTATGAGTGGGGTTGACCTCCAACGTGGTACTAAACCTTGAGCTCTCTTTCTAGGTAAATGTGATGGTATCAGTTGATGGGTTTATACCTTTTAAATAAATTTTCCTTTTAAATACTTGTTCCTTTTGAGAAAGTGCGATGAGTTGCTCTTGTGATGGTAAATGGTGGTAAATCAGCGGACATTACCCATTCTCTTCGAGTACATACTTTACTCGCGGAGAGGGTTTGACTCTAGCGAAAGTTCCTTTAACCATCACGGTAATGAAGGTGACTTATTTTTCTCCTCGGTACCCACCTTGCCTTTGTTGCATTGAGTTCTTTGCTCAAAGCATTGAGATAACTACAGGGTTATCACTCCACCTGCTTCTCGTACTTTGTTCTTAAAAGATTACCTCCTCTCCCGGGCTTTCTTCCTGATCCTCTTCCTACCCGAATTGCATATACACCTTTTCCAAGACTAAAATCTTAGGTTAAGGTGTGTCCCAATGTGAGTTGCATAACCCCATTGGCAGTTTATTATGGCATTCGAAGCCTTGAGGCATGGCCTCTGATACAGCTGGGCACATGATTGGCTCTTCTGCTTGACTCTGTCTTGAAGTACGTAAAATCTACTTAATGCGTAAAAATAAATCACTTGTATTAAAACATCCTGATGGTCCCCCTTAGGTATTTTAATAGACATCTGGCTGATGTGATGATGAATGTGGGTTCCAGTTCATGACAGTGCCCAGCACTGGAATCTGACCCAAAGTTCTAGCTCCAGAATCTAATAATTTTTCTCCCCACTGCATACTCAATATTAGCAGAGATTATGGACATCCAGGTCTTATATTTCGAGTCACACTCAAATACATAACTCTTGCTCGGTCAAAAAGGCACTTTATTTACATTGAGACCTCTTTGCAGTGCATAAGTCTGTGAAAAATTTTTGCACTGAGTGGGGACTTGTTTGATCATGTCGAGAGGAATGTTAACTCGCCAGTAAAAGCCTCTACTTGACTTCTGTTTGGTTCTTGGAAATTTTCTTTCCAATTTTAATGGGAATGGAGGAAATTACTGAGTCTTCCTATTTCTGTTGTTGACTGTTCTGTTCTTGTGGCAAAGTTAAGCTCAACAGGTAGCTTGACTTCGTACAGAATCTTGGTGCGAGTTCTTTTACCACTTCTTAATGTCTGTATGACTATCAATTCTTACATTTGGATCATTTAGACTGTTTCATACATTCATAAATCATTCATTGTGACCCCAGGAAGAAATTCTCTACTTCAGGAACCTTCTTCTTGATTTACCTGACCTGAAATCTTCAGTTTTTATCAGTTTCTGTTGATGACTTTATTTGCTTCATTTACTGGATAGATACGCATTCAACACCTTAGATTAACCCTAAACGTCTTCTGCACGCTTTACTTAAGTCGGGATTGCACGCTTTCAGCGGAGAAGAAGGTGGAGAGGCGGGTTTGTATTTGTGTTGAAGTAGACTTATTCTTTCGCGTGCTCCACTGTGGAATATCTGAGGTTTTGGCTTCTGCGCGGGTTTTGGATGATTTCTCAATTGCGGTTATAGGTGTTTCCATATGGGCATTTGTAGATTGACTTATTTGATTCAAGACAGCTGGGCGTACTCTTGACGGTCTCAGGGATATTGCCCAATCTGACGGTCAACAGAATAGATGAGATGGAGTAACTTTGATTTCTGCATGCATTCGTCTTTGCTTCTCATTCGAAATATCCCGACCTTGAATTAGTGATGAGTTTAGCACTGCTCTCTGTGTCTTGAAAAGTACATAATCTTTATACACAGGTGGTTGAGGCTGATCTTTCGGCTTCCCTTGATTCGGTTCATCCCATGCCTTTGAGGTTTCGACCACATAGTTCAAAAAGTCCATGGCCTCATCCGGGTTTTTAGCAAAAGAATCACCCATCGCATTAGTTTCCAATAGTTCTTCATGGCGGGAACCCACCACCATCATCAAAAATGACTCAGCATCCATGCATCGAAAACCATGGTGTGGGCGCCCGTGATGAGATCTCTATGGATCTTTCCCCTTACTGATAAAACTTCTCATTATCAAGGGCCTGAGCTGAGGTAGATCTGTCTCTTCAAGCTGTTTGTCTTTGTTGTCTTGAAGGAATTTCTTAGCTTCAAAACTGATTATTGAGGTTGTCGTTCAGCTACAAAAATAATTGACCATCTTTGGCTTTGTCCTTGAGGTTAATAGGAATACCTTCAACTTCAACAATTCCATATCGGTTATGCCCTTCTTAAAAGTTATGCATACTTCTCAATCAGTATGTGTGAATATGGATTTTCATTCTCCCTTTCGCTGCTGAAATGTAGGAGCGGGGGCACTAGGTGGTCTGTTCTTTCCCATCGATCTGGGAGAATCATGACCGAAGGAGCACTCCTCAGGAGGGTGTATGTGATCTCATAAGCCTATGTCTTTGATGACCAGTTCATAGAGTTCTTACCAATTAAAACTTTCTTGTTCTCAGTGAGATCATTTTAGTGTAACTACTTTTGATTTTGTGCCCCTTTCAAGCCCAGGCACTCACTGTTTAAAATCTACGATCTTCCTCTATCGATCTTGCTTTCTTTGCCTTTAAAATGACACAAAACGAAAACAGTAAAACTTGCCAAGGTCGGTGTTAGCTAGAACAAAAGCGCGCTGTAAACAACAGTCGCGATAGCTACTTAGCTTGCGATTCGAACAAATGAAATTCAAAAAGGATTGAAGGTCCTGACACTTGTAATGTGGATTACAAGGTACATATCGACCTCATCACTTTCATTAGTTTGCTTCATCCAAAAGCCGCGTATGTCCATTTGATTAGCCGCCTGTGAGGTGATTCGGGTCAACGATATTTGTTTCTCTCCTCTCGCCTAAGTGATCCGAGCTCTTTATGATATGGCGATCTAAGTCGAACCGCGGATGGGTTTTCATCCCACGAATACATCAATAATGTTTGAAAATAATTTCGAAGACTTTTGTTTTGGACTTTTAGATTTGGATTAACGGAGGAGTTGGTGATCTTGGATGTTAAAATAACAAAGGAAAGTGTAAATATTAACTGCCAGAGGCTTAGGAATCATAGCATGATAACATGGAATACAGTGTCCTCAGGTTTATTTACCTCGCATTAGGGCAAATCATATAGTCAGCCAAAGCCGGGATCTTTGTTGTTATAAAAACCCTAACCTAGAATATCTATTTGAGTCAAATAAATACAATCATTCAAAAATGCGCTCCGGTCAGTTTGAAACCACAGCATTTAACCTCGTTTCAATGGCTGTCAGCTGACCATCAAACCTTGGTGCTCTACCGTGCATGTGAACCTGGCTTGTAATGATGACCAAAAGAAGAACAAATCATTGTCCTTCAGTTTGGAAAGGTTTGAACCAACAATCTGATATATCCTTTAACATGAAGACGACCTGGTAGCCCAACCCAGCTTCGCAGCCCTCTCTTCAAGGCTTTTGAAGCAACCGGCATCCCTTGGTTGTCAATCCCTCAGGGTGTGTTTATAATGAAAATGAGGGAAAGAGGAGAGAGAATAAACAAAATAAACACAAATGAAAAGCTGCGAACTTGCACAAAAATGGAATAGTTAGGTTACAAAGTTGTAGGGGACTTATAGTCTAATACAATGTGAAATAATAAAAGTACCTAAATATAAAATTACAATGAGGATAAATGGTGGTCGTCAAAACATGAGGTAGTTTGGACAAGAAATATCAAAACACAAGAGCTGGGGATTTATTATCTTGCGGAAATTCATTCGCCTCATGAAAATTGTATGCTAACAAATTTGGCCAACTGCGAAATTCTAAAGATCATGAAAATGAAAAATTAGCTATAAAACAGTAATTTATCAGCTAAATTTACTTCTTTATGAAAATTTCACATAGCGAAAATTTAAGCTAGGATTATGAAATTTTCGCTATGGTCTGAAGCCGCCAATCTGAAGAAATTTTAAATGATACGCCGGCATTGCATTCCACCATTCCTCTTTGCATTGCTTAAGGCATGGTTTCCTTCATCATTTTGCCTTCAATTCTTCACTACATCTTGACGTTTCATGGCCTGACGGTAGAAATCCTCAGTTCTCACGTTCGACCTGATAAGAAGCGAAGCTGCTCAAAGCGAAAGTTCCGAAGATGCGTAAAACTATCAAAACAATCAACCATTCAAAGCGCGGTGGACATACACATGACAATTGGCTTAATTCATATAATTCAGATGCGCAAAAAGCACTCCAAAGCCTATCTTGGATAAGGCTCGAAAATAGCACTTTTGGTAGTAAATCATTCAATAAATATTATCCGTACTCGTAAATGTATCGCCCCTCTTTTAAATCATTATTACATTTGCAGTGGAATCTGATGGGTCTTCGCATCCCAACCACGTGAAAATTTATGCCGTCACCACTAATTGCTTCACAAAGTGGTGAGAGGCCAGAGACATACACCTGAATCCGAGCTGACCCGCATCCAGCTCATCCGAGGAGGGCATTGTATCGCGGCTTGAGGACACCCACATCATATTCTCGGTGGACATAGTTGATCGATGCGGCTTAACGATATTTTGCTTCGACGCAAGAGTAAAATGTCTACTCCACCTAGACATCACTCCAATCAATGACCGATCGGTAACCCAGCAAACGCACCTCAAATATAAAAAAGATGATATTATCGCGAGGTAAATGGCTTGACAGAGTTACACATAGCCTAAGCTTTATCGGACAACGCAGAGACAACCCATCGATGAAATTCCTAATACCCTCACCTTCGAATTTCGGCGTTGATCCAGTGTGATTTGGACACTTTGCAGCGATTCAATCAGAGCTATAAAAAAGAAGGAATAAAGCTTCATATCCCGGAATGGTGAAATACCAGTATTAATGAAGCGAGTGAAGGCGAATCCATTAACCTGGCTTTTAAAAAGATGACTGTTACTAGGAGGGCGTTCGATGAAGAAAATTAAACCGGTCTGAGTCCCTACTACGATCCGTGTGATGGATCAATGCTCTTACAACTCTAATCTCCAGACGGAAAAACTTAACTACGCCCTTAGAACTCGGCCTATCTTAAAAAGTACTTCCATTAAAGGAACTACATTCGATCTCGTTTTTATTTTCTGATATGCAAAAGGTGAATAAATCTGGCTAGTCAAAAATTTGCCTTTGCATTTTTCTCGTACTCCTTACCATGGGTGGTCACAAGCCTGCGACCTACTAGTTCATTTCCATTTGAGGTCGTGGACCTCGGGACTACTGGTCCCTCTCTATTTGAGGTCATGGACCTCGGACCACTAGTCCCTTTCCATTTGAGGTCATGGACTACCCGGGATTCGTTCCTTTCCATTTGAGTCACAAACCTCAGGGCTAATAATCCTCTCATTTGATGTCATGGACCTTACGTTCAGATCATTTTGCCATTCCAGCGTCCCACGAGACCTCAGGCTATTTAAATTCCCTTTCCTGCCCAGTCTATGAGCCTCAGAACTTCTAGTCCTTGCCATTCAAGGTGTATACCTTGAGAATACCCGATCTGAGTCCTTCTGTTGAGTTACCATTTTGAGGATTTGGAATGAAGATCAGCGGTAAGTCCAGTAAACATATGAATAATGAACAACATACAAAAAAAAAAGTAAAAGCCGATCCATGTTTGAATAACTTAGACAAAAGGTGCAGTTTAATTAAACCGGCAGATGTTGTGTTGAAGCGGAGGCTGCTTTGCCAAACCGTCAAATCAAGGGGTGCTGGCTTCACTGTGGTCGGGACAAACTCCATTTGCAGTTAGGAAAGCCACAAAGTGTTTCCTTCTAACTAGATGGGTTGTATCCGATCTTTTTCACCTTGATCCATGATTGCCCTCTCTTGCCGACCTTGGTTAAGTCTGGGATCATCTGCTTTGAAACATGCCCATAGAAAAGGTACTTAGCCAAGAGCATCCCCAGTGACTCTTTTGCTTCTCCTTGGCCTTTAAATATGGTTCATTGAGGTATGGTGGAACCTCGTGACATATTACATCCTAACTCTGTCTCTTCGTTGACGGATCTCTACCGTTCATCTCCCACCCTCAGCATGTTTGTCGGATTACCGCACACATGCCCCCTGGCCCATGCACATTAGATGGTCCAACCCCGAATCAGGGCCTCTCGAGAGCAAGTCTCAAGGTTGACTGATATCCGGACCTCTTAGGCATCAATGGTGTCTTAAATCAGCTAAGCAGAAGCGACAGCTTTGAAACGCTTCCAAAAAGTTAAATGAGGAAGGAAATAAATTGTCCATCATTCAGTGGTGTATGTCTGCCACATACCAAAACCCCACTCTGTCAAACAAGATAGCAAAATGGCTTAAATAAATACAAAGGGAAAGAGGAATGGTAAGGAAGGACGCAGCTTCGCGTACGACTATCACTTCCCTTTGTAATTTTTAATTTGAGACATGAAGATATCGGAATGCCAATCTGAAGGATCGTCACATTGCCTGCGGTTTTATTTCTTTCATGTCGGTGAGTTAACGATAAGCTGTAATGATTTAGAATACAATTATCAAAAATAAATGAACTTAAACTATACGCTTTTGATAGTGTAGACATAAAGGACTTCCTGCTTGAAATGAGTATATATATCAGTGGGTTTATTCACCCACCAAAACTAAGGAAGACTGAATGATATTAATGGATGTGCCTCGGATGTAGCAGATTTGTAGTCTCGAAGCGTTGTACCAAGGTTGGTGAAAGTCTGCCCTCACTAAATTGAACCTCGAGCTAGTAGACGAAGTTCATCCCCCTGGTCATCCTCGAGTGTGAAATTGACCACGTAAGGGATTACAAAGTTAAGTGAACACCTCCGGATTGTGAGCGGGAAAAAAATGCAACATCTCAAAACTTTCTGAGTTGGGCACCTCGACCAGTGTACCCTAAACCGTGATATTGCATCCACATTTATGTGGGTTAACACACTGAATATCACTAGAGAGAAGAAGAGTCTCACTCCACAGCCCTTAAAGTGGAGTGAGTGACCTCATACTGGGTACTGAGTACCTCTAAGTGCTATCATATTATTCGATGAAAGGTGAATCATGGTCAGACTTGTCTAGAGAGAAAAAAGCGATGACCACAAAGAGTAGGGTAGCCCTGGCGGCTTAAAAATGGGGCAATGGCGGCTTGATCCTAAACCGAGAAAAGGCCGAGACCCGACCTCGGCTAGTGAAAACCCACACAGTCCCCAGCCCTTTGTTTGTATTAAGGGATGCATAGAAGAATAGGCCGAAGGAACCATAGCGAAATCGAAAGAAAGGAAAGTGGTTTTGAGGAGAGTCCCATAACTCGGTTTAGAACTATGAAGGAGATTACATGCTCCAGCGAAAACTGCGGAATGATAGTAGGTCTCGGTGATCATCGCCCACTTGATGATCGGCGGCTTCAAAGCAGGAAAAGAGTTCGGCTGAGTGGGCGTCGTAGCGAAATTAATATAAAGCGACATCGGATACCTCCCGAAAAGAGGAAAGAATGGAGTGTTCTTAAGAGACGCTAAAGACCGTCATTGCGGGTGAGAGAAGTTACCGAAATGACATCGATACTGGCGTACACCAGTCAAGACCTATGAGTCGACCGGTTGTTGTCGCGTCTGGCGATAATGAATAAGCGATCGCTCATCCACTTTTACAAACAGGCCATATGTTATCCTCAAGCATTTAGTTCATAATGGTCCTCGAGGAAGGGAGGGAGGGGGAGTGGAGGTGAGCGTAGTGGAATGGAGATAAGCCAAAGCCCCGAATAAACTACTGATTTGCACTAATGCGCCGGACTAAGGCCGAGTGTGGAAGGGCTTGAGCCCAAGGCATCGTGTAATACCCCAAAATATGCCCTAATAGTTTTTATACTCATCCCTTTTAAGGTGTAATATAAGTTCAATAAAATTCAGGAAATAAACGAAACGGAAAAATGATTTCAAAGAAGTGAATTATTAAATTAATGAAGATTTAACAATTAAGGATACAATGATCCACTTACTATAGTTTATATACTGAAAGTATAATAATGAGTTAAAGTGGAAATGTAATCAGAAGGGCGGAAGGACTTAAAAAACTGACATCAGCCTGTGACCAAACCAAGGCCTTAATGTTAAATAAGGGATAAAGACTAAAGACGAAGTCACTTGAGAAAGAAATTGTTCTTTGTTTTTGGAGAAAAAGAAAGAAGAAAGGAAGAAGAAAGAGGGGATTTAATTCTCATTTCCAGTTGGTGTGATCAAGAAGAAAAACAAGAGGAAGGAAAGAAATTAAAAATTGAGTCTTCAGAAAAATCAAACTGCCGCCCATTTTGAAGTGATTTGATTCTAAACCTAACACCATTATATTGAACGGTGTTTGGAAGTTTAGACTAGGTTGGGTTGTTTCAGTTGGTTTTTGTGGATTTAAGCCCATTCAGGAAACTAAGTAGATTCCCAAATTTTTTGAGGCGTGGGAAACTCTGCGCATTAATTGTAATGAATGGGTTGAAAATATAAGTCTTCCCACCTTTTATGTGTTTAGAATTGTTTGGTTGTGTTTTGGACTTGAGTTGGTTGATTTAGCAATCCTCGATTGAGAATATTTGTATTAAGGATATATTGGGGTTTTAGGAGAATCACACATCAAATTTCTCCAAACTCATGTTTTTGTCTTAGTCTGTAATTTCTTAGATCCAGAACTCATTTTTTGAATATTCTTGGACTCACTGGAAAGCCATTTGAGTCTAGAATCCATCAATATATAGCTTTATGAAATTGGGCTCATATTAGGTCAATCTACAGAAAAATAAATGCACATTAGTTGCTGTGATCGCATTCATAAGAAGCCTTCTTAGGACAGTCATAATTTCTTCGTCTAGAACTCCCATTTTAGTTTTCTTGGACTATGGAAAGCCCTTTGTGTTGTAGATCCATCCTGCTATAAACGGCTTAAAATTGGAACTGATATTCATTCCATAAATCATGAAAAGCAGTAGGCCCTTCACGGTTACGCTTAGTAGTCATTGTTGTTCATGAGTAACCCGACTTTGGGTGGTGCTAATTCTTACGATAAGAACTGGGTTTAGGATGGTTTCGCCAGAGCTCATGAAAGCCTTTTAGTCTGAAATCCGTAATTTATAGCTTGATGGGAAGTGGAATGAGCGCAAATAGCTCATAAGCATCCCATAGGTAACGGCGTTATCCGTGCATATGTGAATGAAAAATGCAAAATGGAATAAATGATTGTAAATATCATATGATCCTTTGGATGACAACGTTATTCGAAATATGAATATGCGAACATAAAATACACATGGATTGTTTGCTTAGAACTGTAAGAGGATAGATGGGGCATGCTGTGGGAAACGAGTCTACAGCGTCTTGATGGAGTTGGTCAGTTTAGGTCGTACGGTGCCTTAGGCCCTTATAGATGGTCATTGTACCATTATAGCTGATAATAGCCTTCAGGCCTTATAGATGGTCAATGTACCTGATGATATGACGCCTTGGCGGTTATAGACCAACTTATTTTGTACATTGGGTACCGCGCCTTTGAGCCTTGCCGTTTCTTCTCCTTCTGATTGCTAAACGCGAAACATAAAGAAAATGACTTGAATATGACGCCGCGATATATATGAATGTTGATAAGAAATATAGCATGATATGATAAGTAAATCTGAATAACAACGCCGCAGCATGTTTAAATGATATGATATATTGGGTAACATATGCATGTGTATAAGTGATAGTCGCCGTGTTAAATGGTTATTCACGAAGTTTATTCACTAGCGTAAACTTTACTTACGGGTTTTTCATCGCGTGTGATGCAACAAAGCGAAGACCAGAGCGGCCCTGTACGATTCTTCCAGGTGGCACATTAGTTAAGATGCTGTCGGAAGACTTTTTGGTCTATTTTGTATATGTAATATTCTTTTGTTGTTTGTAACCAAATACGAGTTTTTCTAAGTCGAACAACGCCCATTTGTGAATCTTACAGATAATATTTTGAAATTAGCACGCTCTGAAATATATTTCAAGATACATGCTTAATAATTATTAATGGTGAAGCCGAAGTTACCAAAATCATCTCCATGATAAAATGAGCTTTGTTATTCCCTCGCCTTATCACACGTGGGTGTGGTCGGGGTATCTTGGATTGAATTCAGTATCGAGCCTAGGTTTGGCGTTTTTCAGACCAGTTTAAGCCTTCTAGATAGTCCCTCAAGATAAACATGCATATGTTAATGTGTGTTGACTCACGATGTGGATGCCGCCTGTTTGCTATGATGGATGGATTTCCTAAAAACTCGAGTGTGTGAGAGCAGAGTTATCGACCGAGGCAGCGATAATGCTTTAATGAGCCTGCCTTATTTGAGAATATCGCGCGGGTCCATAGCTCGGGTATGGATAAATTCGACCACTCTAAGCTCAATGAGCCACAGTACAAGAAGACATGGTGAGAGAATTCATCAGTCTGGGCATGGAAGAGTCGCGGCCGTTCTAGTTATAAAAGCTGAAGAGGTATTGGAAGGATTGGATGCCCTCGATGGGAAGGCATCGTGTGCGATCTCCTTGTGAGGTGGGGCGCTATGATTAGTGGAAATTGGTGCTCAGAAAGTTCGAGGGTTAGAATCGATGACATAGAATTCTTTGTCCAAGAGTTTAAACCCAAGTATGTTACGGGAGACATGTATAAGGAGTCCCAGTGGAAACTTGGTTTCACGAATATGAAGCAAAGGAACTTATGCGTGGCTAAAGTATGAAGAAAGAGTGCAGCCATCTTAGAAAATATGCATCGGAAGCGGTCCTCCTTTGAGGCATTTGGTTGTGAGCAATTGAATGGACTTCATGATTCCATAAGGGTACTTAACACTGACTTCTCTTGATAAGGTGCAGAACTTTTTATTAGTTGGTCAATACAATGATGGAGGAAATTTAAACTAACTTGATGAAAAGTCTCAAAAAGAAAAGTTCTCAAATAGGCCTCTCACTCTTAAGTAAGAGCTAAATCTTAATTCAAGTCGATAGGTTTAAACTCTGAGTAGAAAAACAAGGAGTACTGATGGTGTCTAGTGTCTGGGTAGAGGTGCTTAGGTTGAGCAGGAAAATCCTAGAATTTTCATTACCGTAAACGACGACCGGGTGTTTGGGTTATTGTAAGAGGGTGTTCGTTATGGAAGCCTTAGTATTGCGATATACCGAATGTCCCGAGAACGAAAGGATATCAAGAAATTAAACAAAGTGGCGAGGAAGAATCTACGACCTTCCGCCACGGGCTCTACGATGGTGGAGTCGTAGTAGCCCATCTGACGTAGAAGGGCGAGGAGGCATAGTTTGAGGCGGTGGATGGAATCACAGTACCTCTGACACTAGCACGACATATGCTATGAAGGCTCGTGAGGATCAGGATCTCCACGAGGGATTCTCGCTGGTTTCTTTATATGATATTAAGATGCATGCATTGATTGATCCTGGATCTGCTCATTCCATATGTATTGCATGGGCATGTGTATTTGACATTACGGCGATGGAGAAAATTAGCATATGACATGCATGCGGCTAGTCAATGGGGCATAGCGTTAGTGTGAATGGCGTGCTCCTGAAGTACCCCATTCTTTCTGAAGCGAGAGTTTCCGTGATTTGATAACCTTACCATTCCCAGTTTGGCTTGATTAAGAATGGATTGGTTGGCTAACCGCTGGTGTAGTTGATTGTGGTGAAACTGATAGTGTTAGGGATCTCACGATCGATCGAGGGTGTCATCAGGGCATTAGATCGAGCGTAATGTCAATGTGATCTCAGCTAGGCGAGAGATTTATGAAAAAGGATATGAGGCATTCTTAGCCTTGATGCCCGGCTCGAGAAATTGATTGATGTGAAAAATTCATTAATAAAAATTTGGTTGTATTCACTGAAAGTTACCCGGTATTCCCCTTGAGAGAGATGGACATCTACGCCCAGTGTCTCGGGGAACAATACGCGTGTGGACTGCCACAAGATGGCTGCATGAGGATTGAAGGAATTAAGGTTTCAACTAAAGCTTTTAGATAAGGTTTATGCGACCCGGTGTTTCGCCTTCTTCGTTTTGTTTTGGTATGAAAAAAAGAAAGATGGCACTCACGGATGTGCATCGATTATCGGCGAATTAATAAGGTGGCGATGAAAACAAGTACCCGATAGAGAATAGATCTTTTTATCAGTTGAAGGCTGGGTGTCTTTTTGAAGATGAAACTGCGATCTGGATATGCTCAGGTTGAAGTAAAGGAAGTAGATGTCGCGAAGGCATTTAGAACGGGTACGTATTATGGTTTTAGTGTGCCATTTGGAGTTATTAATCTGCAAAGCATTCATGGATTTAATGAATGGGTATTCAACCACCTTGTGGATCAGTTTATAAAAATGGTCTTCTTGACCCAAACCATCTTGGTGTATTCAGGATGCAGGAACATGAACAACATCTGAAAATAGTCCTGCAGAATTTAAGAGAAAAGAAGTTATATGCTAAGCTCGACCAAATGTGATTTTGGCTAAAGAAATTTCTACTTCGCCGACGCCATGGTGTCCTTGAAAGACGCCAGAGGTTGACCTAAGGTGGCGGATTTGAGTTGGAAACACCTCGTCTTAGCAAGATGAGGATTCTGAGGCTACTTGAAAGTTTCTTTACCGAAGATTTGTGAAGGCTTTTATGTAGCTTCTCAAGCTCCGCAGTGCCCAGGAAAGGAATAAAGTTTGAGTGGGCCAGACAAATGTCGAGAATAGTTTTGAATAGATTAAAGGATGTTGGTTGAAACTACGGTGACCCAACACTACGGGAAAAGTATACCTTGTATAGTGATGCTTCGGACATTGGTTTGGGATGCGTGTTAATGCTGAGATGGGAAAAGTGGTGGCTTATGCGTCAGACAGTTGAAACCCACGTGAGCCGAGTCATCAGCTCATAACCTAGAGTTGTTCGCGGTAGTGTTTGCTTTGAATCACGGCGACACTGCCTCGGGGAAAAAGTGTGAATTTACACCGATCTTAGAGTCTCAGTACTTGCTAATGCGGAAGGATTCAAATTTGAGATAGTTTGAAGTGGTTAGAGATTGTTAAAGGATTATATTGCATCTTGACTACCACCTCAGGCCCAATATTGATAAATGATGCTTGCAATGAGAAATGGTATTACATAATATCTTTCGAAGTACAATGATTGGAGACTAAGCGATGATGGGTTATCTTAGCTCTTCAGTATGACAGTTTTAAATCAAATGATTATAGATGTGCGAAAAAAATGATGAAGAACTCTGAAGAAAAGTTACGGATGGTTGAATCAGTGATGAACCAGTTTTTAGTGAAAAGCTGGAAGTTTATTTCCAAAAGCAGTTATATGTGCTAGATGATAAAGAGCTAAAGAAAAGTTTCTATTTGACTCATATCGGTGTTTATCGCGCATCACTGATATCGAACAGCCACCGGATGAAATAGTTTATTTGGTGGAAAAGATGAATCGGTGAAGCCGATTATTGTGCCAGCGTGTTTGACATATCGACAAAGTCAAAACGAGAACACCAAATTTTGACGGTTTGTTCAAATCCCCCTTGATTCCCGATGAGTGGGATAACATTCTATGGATTTTTATGTTAGGTTTCCCTCCACCGTGAAAACACATTCATCTGGTGATTGTTGATAAGCTCTGTATTACATTTATCTGCGTTATGGGATGGACTATTCATGGATGACTAAATTTGAGTTATGGGGGTAATACGATTGCATGGTTGTCACAGTTATCTATTATGTTGTTAGACCGATCTGCGTTTTTACGCAAGGTTCACGGAAGATCACAATTAAGCTTTGGGCACTAATTTGAAGTTGTTTTCTTGTTCATCTGGCTTGAATGGACAATCGAAGGTTGATTAAATTGCGAAGAATCTCGCGGTTGTATCTGCTTGAATTACCGGGAAGTTGGGACTAATTTATATTCCGCGATGAATTTACTTATAACAATAAGTTTTGATCGAAGCACATTGGTGGCAACACATCCAGGAAGCACATGTAAACTGAAAATAGACTCTGCGTGTTGGATGAGTTAATGAACATAAAGTGATTCGGACATCGCCGAAGAATGGAAGAGAAGTCGATTTATTCAGAAAAGGTTAAGGCAACTAGTGTTCGAAACCGAAATGCCCCATCGCCCGATTTGAAGAGGAAAAAGAACTATTAGATATGAAGTGAAATGAGTCCTTCGCCCGAAAATATCTTGTGGGAGAAGGAAAAATTCTGATTGGTAGAAGGAAAATTAATTCAAGGATTCCATAAGATATATGGGTTTGGAATAAATTATTATATAAACTGTGTTTGAACTCCCTCAAAAGTGGCTAATTATATGTGTTTCAAAACGCCACCATGAAAAAAAATACATGTGGGTCTTGATCTTTGTACGATGGGTCACACCATCACCAAATGCGGACAATGCAAGTACAAGTCGATTTTTGTATGATGAAGAAATGAAACTCTTTTAATATAAGAGGTGAAACAATTGTGGGCCAGCAATCTTTATTAATTGAAAATTCTCTTGTGACAACATGGCGAGTGAAGCCTCTGGGGATCGAAGCAGCTAAACCTTGATGTCATGACTCTTCACTAAGTACAAAAAATTTCAGAATTGAGAATTTCTTTAAGTGGGGAGGATTGTAACCACTTTAAATCATATAATAGTTTTCTTTATCTTGGGAAGGCTTATAATACCAGTTCAATCCATAATTTTAGGAAATAAAGCAATGGAAAAATGATTTCAAGTAAGGAGTAAATTAGGCTACATTCTTAATTGGGGACTTCAATGGTCATAACACTATAAGTTTTATATGCAAAAGTATAATGAGTTAAGTAGAAAATAAAATGAAAGAGATAGGGGACTTAAAAAAAAAAAAAAAAAAAAAAAAGAAAAACTATGGAAAAATAAGCTAAACCAAGCAAGGCCTTAATGTTAAATAAGATAGATAAAAATCAGAAGTGGTCTTGGAAAGGGGTGTTCTTCATTTTTATGAAGAAACGGTGATAGAGAAGAGAAAGGGTTAATTCTCTCGTTTTTCCAGGTTTGGTGTGATCGAGAAAGAAGAAAGCAGAAGAAGGAAGAAAGAAAAAAGATTAAGGTATGGAAAATCAAACCATAAGCCTTTTTTTTTTTTTTTTGATGAATTGGAGTCTAAAGAACCCTGCACTTGGTATATTGGTGGGTGTTGGAAGTTTTAGACTAGGTTTGGGTGTTTTGGTTTGGTTTTGTGGATCCCAGTTTAGTTCATATAGACTGTCTCGGATTCCCAATTTTTTGAGGCGTGAACTCTCCTAACCCATTAATTATGTAGGATGGGGTTAAGCAAGTCTTCCCCAATATGTGTTTAGGGGTGTTTGGTTGTGTTTTGGACTTGGGTTGGTTGAGTTGTAATCCTCGATTGAGGAATATTTGTATTAAGAAATATTGGGGTTTAAGGGAGATCTTGTCGAAATTTCTCCAAAATGTGCATCTTGTTCATGTAGTTCTTCATTCAAACTCAGTTTGGATATTTCGCCCAAACTATATAAACCCTTTGGTATAAATCTATTCACCTCATAACGAGTAAGTGGAACTCATATTAGGTCCATAAATCACGAAAATATTTGAAACCTCTTGGATTTGTTTCTCAAATCTGTTCATAAGGAAGCCTTGACTTAGGATGGTCATAATTTCTTCGTCAGAAATTTCAGTTTGAATGTTTCTTGGATACAGGAAACCCTTTGATTTTTTGGAATCCATCCATATATAATGGAAGTGAAGTGGAACTCATAGGTCAAATCCACGAAAAAAACAGTGAGCCTCTTGATTGCGTAGTCCTTTGTTCGCGAAGCGCTTCAGCGAGCGGTCATAGACTCTTGCGTCAAACTCAATTCCGGATCGTTTCTTTGGACTTATACGGAAAACCTTTGGTCAGAATCATCATATATGACGATAAAATTGGAATGATAAGTATCTCACCGGTATCCGCGGTAGCCATAGTTATTCATCTGTGCGTAAGTATGAAAAATGTAAAGATCACGAATAAATGATTGTAAATATCCCGTATATTGATCGGATGACAATAATTATTCGGAGATATGAAATAATGGAACCGCAAAATACGCATGGATTGTCGCCAGAACGTAGATGGATGATGGGCATGCGCGTGAGGAAAACAAGTCTCTGGCATGCGGATTGGGTTGGCCCGGGTTTTGGTGTTCTGGCGGCCCGATTCGCCTGAATGGTCATTGTGCCGTATAAATGATAACGGTGCCTTCGGGCCCTTATAGATGGTCATTGTCGCACAATGATATTGCAGCTTTGGGCCCTTATACGGGCCTGCCTGGTTCGATGTGATGCAGTACAACACCTTGGACCCATATAGTTTCCTTTATCCACTTCTAAGGGACTTATCTGGGCATGACGCTAAAGAAAATGACTTGAATATGACGCTGTAGTGTGTATGAATATTTGATAATGTAACATGATATGATACGTAAATGAGATATGTAAATATGTTTTAAAATGATACGTAATCTATAACAGATGCATATGCATGTGATTCTAGTGGCGGAAATGCGTAGGCAACTCCTGATAACCTCCGGTGGCTTCGCTCATTGACAGTTACCATGAAGCTAAGCGGGTTAAGCGCTAAGCGCTATTTACAGAAATGTAAGGTTATAAAAATTTTACTTTACATAAAATCACCTTTAGATTTAGCGAATCGTGACATAGCGGCGCCAGGTGGTCGAGCCCAAAATACAAAATCACAGTGCATCTGCTCCAATGTTTTCCGATAGCCAGCTAATAATGAGACCTCACCAGGTCCTCTTTAAAATCTCGAATAAGATCTCAATCCAATATAAGTTGCTCCTTGACTTTGTTTTTCTCAAAACCGTACATGCATAATTTTCTAGATGCATATACAAACCACACATTTAACTTTTACTAGTTTAATTTACCTTATCTGTTATAATCCACAACCACAGCGTCTGGGATGGGGATCTGAAAGGTCTGACTTTAACACTGCACACGAAAAATTATTTCAAAAAACGAAGCGTGACGAGCGGGCTCAGTGAGTCTTATAAGTTCTAAATATTTCTTTGTACCTTTGTGTGTTACCTCCAATAAATATATGCATAAATGGTTGTAGCTATTTATAGAAAAGCGGGTTTTCAGCTATAATATTCTGCAGCGAATGTTGGCTTATTTATCTTTGCTTTGAAAACTAATACGAAAACCTTCTATATGCGCTGTTTGATGTGGTTATATCAAAAGAAATTTGCTATCATCTTTAAATCAAAGTATATACTTGTGGCCCATTCACGAAATACCTACAGGCGTGATGCCGAACCTCGAACGACATATTGTGAACACCAACGGAACACTACGGCTAAAATCAGTCGATGAACAAGGCGAGAATCTACTAACGTTATAATGGAACCTCAGGAACCAAATGCTGGGTGATGAGACTCCGGAACCAACTTACCTCATTAACTCATAATACTTAAGTGGTAGCTTCTACTATGCGAGATATTCTTGGAGGGCGACTCCTTTATAATTATATACTGAATCCCGGCGATTCGCGACCGGACAATATAGTTAGTCATAATATCCATAAACTTACGCCTGTCAATATCCCGATAGGAGCTTCGACATATGCCATCTAGAGAGGGTTTACTAAACCAGACTATTGACTGCCAATCTTGTCGACTTAAGTATAAAAATGGAGGAGTAAAAAAAAATGCTTTATCTAAATCTATATTTTCAAAAGCACTTTACAAACTTGTAATTTAAACACTTTAGTTTTAGAAAAAGCGTTTTGGGTACTCACCTTTTCTCTGCCTCTATTCTTTCAAATCTTGTCAAGCACTCTAGATTCGTCGGATGCTCAAATCGCTACCACAATCCTCCTGATGCAATACACTCAGTTTAACGTTTTAACCGCCAACTATACAGAACTCAAAATGACTATATCGAACGAACTTCGGTCCTAACATTACTTCGTGCTAGTCCCATTGATATGGACATCGATAATATGATGTGAAATTATTAATGTCTGTACCATTCATTCTACCCATAAAACTATAATTTTAACAAACTTTTGACTCAGGACTCAAGAGAATTACAAATAAAACATTTAAAGTATGTCATTATTAAAACTACCTCTGAAATTTCAACCCAAACTATCTAAAAACTTGATCAGAAATTCAACGATTGTCAGAACACGAGTTCAAAAAATTCCTAAAATTCCTAAACTCAGTCTAAAAA
The DNA here is from genome assembly GCA_016808115.1 of Tetrastigma voinierianum. Lineage (NCBI taxonomy): Eukaryota > Viridiplantae > Streptophyta > Magnoliopsida > Vitales > Vitaceae > Tetrastigma > Tetrastigma voinierianum. The sequence continues at coordinate 95,384 of JAEQBH010008578.1, forward strand.
TTTTGGGACTAAAGTTCACGACTTTTCACGACCTCCCAGAAAATTTCAAGCCATTACTAGCCTTTAGGCTTGAGAAATAACACAAATGAGCAAAATTTCTACCTTTTAAGTTCAATAAAAATACGAATCATTGGTACCTATGTGGCTCTCGTCAGCGTATACCAATTTTGCCCATACATAATGAAAGCCTAATTGGATTGTCATCGAGAAAGAAACAAAGGAGAAAGAAAATAAATTTTAAAATCGTCTCACCTCTCTGCTATCACGGTGGACGATCTTATATTCCTTCGAATTTATCTTTTTTTTTAATTATTATTCTTATTATTAGTATTATTATTTTCATATATGATTTGTATTGTCTTATTCGGGTCCATTTCTATCCCGAAAATTTTCCTTCTTTTCTGAGGATCACTTTATTATAAATGCGACACCCAAATCAAACCATCACCTTAGGAATTTTGTAAGAATACCATCTTAAAGTCTGAGCAGGCTTATCACCCCCTAAATTAGTAAATCTTCATTGTCCTTCAATTTGTGGCTTTTCTGATCACTAGATTCATGAGGCAGATTTATGACGCAGTCAGTTTAAGTCATCAGAAATCTGAGAATTTCTAGGCTTCACGAACCAATTTGAAGTGGTTTTGTGTGTATCCTTTGCTAGATTCATAAGGTGGATTTCCCTCAGCTTTTAACTAATTACAAAAAGTTTCTTTTGAAAACTTTACAATTTTATCCTTTAATAACAACTTCCAAATTCTATTATACACCACTTACAAAGCCTTCATTTATTACTTGCTACATACCGTACACCCTGGGATTGTGGTGTTACAAATCCTCCTCTAAGAACATTTCGTCCTCGAAATGAACAAAACTAATATAAAGAGGATACCTTAATCAGAAAACAACTGAGGATATTGACTGCGCATCTGAGCCTCTGACTCCCATGTAGCCTCTTTAATCCCATGATTCCCCCATAAAACTTTGACTAACGGAATGACCTTATTCTCAGCAAAATTCAGCTCAGGTAATCAATTATCTGCATTGGATGCTCCTTATAGATCAAATTACTTTTAGTTCACCACATCTCTCGAAAATATGATAGATCCGAAATGTATCATGTGGAGCATGATACATGAAAAACACATTACAACCTTAGACAACTCTGGAGGAAGGTCTAATCTATATGCTACTGGTCCCACTCGGGCAATAATCTCATATGGCCCTATATATTCAGCCTTCGAACTTTCCGTCTTCCAAATCCGATGACACCTTTCCAAGGGAAACTTTGAGGAAGACCCTATCGCTTCAATCTTTAAACTGTAGATCTCACTAAGGCTTGTCCGCATAACTTTCTATCTATCCCCTGCTATCTCGAGTCCAAGGTTCTTATTGTCTGATCTTATCTAAGGTAATCTCGTATTCAACTCCGGGGCCTACGCCCTCTCCTACTTCATCCCAACATACTGAGTACGACACTCTCCGCCATAATGCTTCAAATGGAGCCATGCCTATGCCGGATTGATAACTGTTGTCAGGTGTTAACCTACCGAGATAAATGCAATCCCACTTCTTTAAACTCATCACTAATGCTCTGGGCATATCCTCTAGTGTCTGAATAGTTCTCTCAGACCGACCATAAGTCTGAGGATGGAAAGCTGTACTAAAGTGCAATCGAGTCCCCATGGCATCCTCAGAACCGGTCCAAAACTGATGTGAATCGAGTCTCGCCTAAGACTATCGATATAGGAAACACCATGTAATCTAACTATCTCCACATATAACGGCCAACTCTGTCCAATGGGTCAACATTGCTAACCTGGAAGAAAATGCGCCGGATTTCAAGTAGTCTATCCACTATCACCCATATATGGCATCGTGTTGTCTCCAGTTCCCTAAGCCCTGGTGAATAAAATCCATAGTAATCTTATCCCACTTCCATACAGAATCTTAAGGGTCGATTCTTCCCGCGTGCTTCTCAGCTCTACCTTTTTAATTACCGGGACAAAGTTAGGTATTTGGATAATAAATCTGCACTTCTTTTCATGCCCTTCCACCAATAATGCTCCTCAAAGTATGATACATCTGTGCTACCAGGTGTACTGGTATACACAAGAGCGATCCTCTTCCATGATTTCCTTTTAGTTCACCTATTTCGTGTACACACATTCGACTCCCCTCTAACTATTACGCCATCGCCTTTGATCCGGGAACTCGGTTTCCTACCACCCTCAATCTCCGCCCCTCAACTTAATCATCTCCTCGAAACTCCGCTTCGACCTTCCCTCGACCGATCCACAAGAAGAGGACGAACATAAAATGATGCCAACAGTTGTCCCCGTGATCGCCATCAGAACCGACCCTGGGGAAGATCTCAACTCTATCAACAATGGGAGATATACCGTCTGCAGATAAGCATAGGAACCCTCCGGTTTCCGGCTTAAGGCATCGGCCACTACATTGGCCTTCCCCGGATGGTACTCTATCGTGCAATCATAATCCTTAATCAACTCCAACCACGGCACGCCTTGCCAAGTGTTTCTCCTTTCTCGAAAGTGAAGATATACCGTGCGATGCTCTATGATCAGTGAATATCTTACGTGGAACACTTATATATAATGTCTCCAGATCTTTAGAGCAAAACCATCACAAGGTTCTAAATCATGGGTCGTGGCTACTGCGTTCTTTAACCGACTCGAAGCATAAGCTATCACTCTACCATCCTACTACATCAAACACACCCTAACCCTTGTCTGGAGGCATCACTATATACCACATAACCATCCTTTCCTAACTAGAAGCACATCGGAGTCGGCCGTCAATCTCCGTCTCGTACTCCTCAAAACTATCCCGGCAAAACTCACCACCTCGAATTTCCGATCCTTTTCAATAGATCGTCAACCCGGGGCTGCTATCTTCGAAAAATCCATCAACAATCTCCCCGTGTGAATAACCCCGCCAATCCAAGGAAACCGCGAACTCGTAAAACATTTGTGGGTGGCTTCCAAACCACTATAGCTTCAATCTTCCTGAGGATCCACACTACGCCTCTCGCCTAAATGACTTACCTCCAAGAAAGCTACTTGTCAAATCAAATAAGTACCTTATTAAACTTTAAGGCAGCAATCATGCCTTCAAGAATCGCACACGTCCAGATGCTTCGCGGCGTTTCTTTCGACCGCCTTCAGGCACTAAGAATGTCGCCCACGAATACCACAAACTGGTTTAAATTTGACCAATGACTCGTTTCATCAAATCCATTTTAACGCAAATGGGCATTAATCAATCCGAATGGCATCACTAGGAACTCGTAGTGACCGTATCTCGCCCTGAAAGCAGTCTTAGAAACATCATTCTCCCGAACCCTCAACTGATGGTAGCCTGACCTTAGGTCAATCTTAGAATATACCCGAGATCCGTGTAATTGGTCAAATAGCTCATCTATACGAGGAAGCTGATTAATCGGGCTGCGTATCATGTCTCGATTCAGCTGTCTATAGTCTATACACAACCGTAAGTTTCCATCTTTCTTCTTTACGAAGAGAACTGGAGCTCCCTACGGTGAGGTACTAGGTCGGATGAAGCCCTTGCTTAGTAATTCCTCCAATTGTGCCTTCAATTCTTTTCAACTCACGGGCGCATTCTCAGATGGAGGAATGGATACTCCATTTGGCCCTGAACTGGGGCTCAATAACGAACTCAATCCCTCTATCCCGTAAACCTCGAAATATCATCCGGAAAGACATCCGAACTCTTGACTATGGGGATGTCTTCCCTCCACATGTCCCCTTGTCTCCCATCCACTACAAATGCCAAATAACCCCCGCAACCTCTCCGAAGCATTTTCGAGGCTGGGCCATGTCATTTAATGAGACTAAATCTCTTCCGATTCCCAAAATATCACTGTACTCGATTCCTCCGTCGAACCAATCTTATTTCCTTCTTATAGAAATCTAAGGTGGCTCTATGCCCGATAACCACCCATACCTAAGATTATATCAAATCACGGATACCTTAACACTATCAAGTCCGCCGAAACCTTATTCCTGATCACCAATCTACTACTCCGGAACTATCCTTTCTGATGTCATAGTATCCCCATCGGTACGGAAAACCACCATACGACCATCTATAGGCCGACTCTATCCGCGCCTCTCAAGAATGGTACCGAAATAAATGAATGAGTGGCTCTTGGCTCAATTAATACATGAGATCATGATCAGGAACTGAAATCATACCAAGAATCACCGTCCGTGACATCCGCTCCCCACTGTGTGGATCAGAATAGCCCGAGCCCGAGCACGAGCACACCGACCGCCAATCGCACGCCCTCCGCCTCCCGGTGACCCCTGCACACGACCTACCAAAGCCGTACTACCACCTCCGCCTCAACCACCCCTACTCACCGACCTGGGACCGCTAGTGCCTACAGATGCTATTAAAATTCTTACCCCTCGCAGGTCTCGCAGCTCTTACTACCAGGACACGATAAAGTGACCTTCCTGCTCCGCAATGGAAACATCCTCGTCATATTCATCCCGCACTCTCCGAGATGCCTCCTCCCCACGTAGGTATAATGGAAAATATGATCCCGAAGATCACCACCTCCCGGGTCAAGCCGGGCGACCGACCTGACGCTAGATGCTATTCCGTCCCGAGCCTCTATCGTTTGGCCCACTTCTTTCCTTTCTTTCTACTAGACTCCGACCGTGCCCGGTCGACTAGTGTTGGGAGCACTCTCTACTGTCTCGGTCGCCCTCGAGTTAGAACTCGAAACCGTCCTTTCTACCTTTAGTACCTCAAAACTTTTCATAACATTGTCAGTCGCTTGCTTTGTTGTATCCTAGTAAACACGGGAAACCTGTGTCTCTACCGTGCCGATGGAAGGACCTCGTGTCCATGTCACCTTTTCCTAATTATGGTGGGAAAAGAATCTCATGTTCACGCCACCATATAATAGCTTAGAACGCTTAACCCTATCTAACCATAAGTACGCCGCTCCGGGTCGCTCTGCATTTCATCATAAGTTTTAGTCCCTAATTTTAGAGCGCAATCTATCATGCCCCTCTACTTTCTCCTCGTGGAGGCTCCCGTACGACCCGGTGAAGCACTGTAATAATCAGAGTAACTCGATCCATCGTCAAGGTATCACACTGGCCCCGCGCCTCGATGAGTCTCTACTGGGGCTGATTCATCATAAATTTTCCCGATCTAGGGGTGTGCTCGACATATCTCTCTGGTGGTGCCTCCGGTGCGGAAGTCCTAGATCGACCTTTACGACCTCGTCAAGACATAATGTTGTGAATTTCAAAGTTAAAAGATTTAGTGACACTTTTCAATATTTGATGCATGCAAGGATTTAGCAAAATTAATATATAGGTCAGTAATAGGAAATCTGGTTTATTATAAAACATTTCTATAGGAAATACTGCGGAAAACGTGCAAAAAACAGGCGAACTATCGCCTAAAACTGCTCTGATACCAAGTTGACAAACCCCCTTCCTAGTGACAGGAAATCTGCCTAAGAATCTCCACAAGAACCTCCCGTACCAAGCTCGTCGACCGACGCTACCATGAAGCTAAGCCGTTAAAAACTATCGAAACTCCGTGATTGGAAAAACGCGGGGTTATAAAACCTTTTCACTCTTCTATCAAAATCACACCTTAGATTTAGCAAAATCCCAAGAAAGATAACGACCACACCTGCAATCAAGCCCAAAATACAAAATCATCTGTATAAAACAAAATACACTCCAATGTTTTCCAAATGTCCAACCACATAAATAATAAAGGACCTCTGGTCCTCTCAAAAATATAAGATAAGTAACCAATCCAATATAAGTTTATCGCAAACTGCTTTTTCTCAAACCATGCATGCATATTTTACAAAAGATATTTACATATACAAATGCCATTTTAATTTTTACTAGTTTTAATTTACACCTTATCTTATATATAATCACAACACGGCCTAGGACTCCGAGGATCCTAGGAAAGGTCTTTCTAGCTTCAACACTGCACCGAAAAATTATTTCAAAAACAAAACTCCGTGAGCCAAATCGGCTCAAAGTGAGTACTATAAGTTCTAAATGTTGGCTGTCATCGTATGTACTCTCCCAATATGGAAAATCTCGTACATGAAATTGTTGTAAAACCTGCTTATGGAAATCGAAGTTTTTGCTATGAAAACCATTTCCGAAAACCGTGTCGAAAACTACGGTGCTTACTAAAAACTGCTCAAAACTATTTCGCTGCCGTAAAAAACCTGCTTCGGCGGTTACCATCCTCGGGCGCTATACTCGGAAATCAAGTACCAACCACTGTGGCCCATTTCTAAAATACCCTAGACGTGATGCCACTTAACCTCTAACTGACATCTGTGAGTGAACCCTCTAACACTACCCGGCTAAGATGGTCCAAGTGAACACCTACGAGATCTATATAGTATACCGGAACCTCTGAATCCAAAATGCTCCCGGATGGAACCCTGAATCAACACCTCATCAAGCATGTAATGAAGTCGCCACAATAACTATATACCCTCGAATGTGCAGAGGGCGACTCACTATAATTATATACTAGATCTAACCCCACCGTCGACTGTGCAATATAGTTAGTCATAATATCCTATAACTCATATGCACAATCCAAAATACATCTAATCGGAAACTGAGCTATGCCATCTAGGGGTTTTGTTAAACTACAGCTAAACTGCTTTCAAATACTGAACAATCTTCGCCGAAAGTATAACAAATGGGAGGTAAAAAAATGCTTTATAAAATCTATATTTCAAAGCACTTTACAAACTTGTAATTTAAAAACATCGTTGTTTTTAGAAAATGTCGATTTTGACTACTCACCTTTTCTCGACACTTCTTTCCTCAAATCTTTTCAAGCACTCTATATTCGCTTCTGATGCCTCAAATCAGCCTACACAATCCATACAAAGTACGCAAATGCCCTCGCTAACATTTTAACCATAAAACATAATGGCTTTCAAAATGACTATATCGAATCTTAACTTCATTCTAACAACACTTTACGCAAGCAGTCCCATTCGATATGGACATCGATAATATGATGTGAAATTGACCAAAATGTCCATACCCATTAAATGCCCCATTAAAACTATCTGTTTTAGCAAACTTTTGACTCAAGGGACTTTCCAGAGAGTCTAAAAATACCCGAAACATTTCTAAAAATTCTGTCCGACTACACTCCTGAAATTTCAACCCAAACTGTCCGAAAACAATCCCGAAATTCAGCCCTGATTGTCCGAACATAGTCCCAAAAATTCCTAAAAATTCCTAAACTCAGTCTAAAAATTTTGGGACTAAAGTTTACGACTTTTCACGGCTTTGAAAAAATTTCTGCCATTACATAACCTTTGAAGCTTGAAATAACACACAAGTAGGCAAAATTTCTACCTTTAAAGTTTGACAAAAGGCTACGATATTGGTACCCATGCGTAAATTTCTCGCCGCGTATACCACTCCCGCTTCGTCTCCGACGAAAGCCTACGGTCCGAGTTTCACAACTGAAAGAAACAAGGCAGGAGGAAGAAATAAAATTCTTTAAAATCGCCTCACCTCTCACGCTATAACCGTGGACGCCCCATGTCTCCACATTCAAATTTATCTTTTCTTTTTTTTTAATTATTATTCTTATTATTATTATTATTATTATTTTCATATATGATTTCTATTGTCTTATTCGGGTCCATTTCTATCCCGAAAATTTTTATTTCTTTTCAGTTCACTTTATTATAAATGAACTTAAATCAAGCCACTTCCTAGCTCCGAGACTTTGTAAAATCTCATCCCAAGTCCCTCGACGACTTATCACCCGTAAAATTTAAAATATTCCGACCGGTCCCAATTTGACGTAAACTTTTCGGGTCACTAGATTTCGTTATGACAATTTAACGGCACAGTCCGTTTCACATCCGAGATCTAGAGGGAAATTTTCTGCGCTTCAAACTCATTTCGGTAATTTATTATTAATATTATCCTTTAAAATCCATAACTGAATTTCAATTCCCTCCACTCTTCCTAAATCATTGTAAAAGTGCCACAATTCTTTGAAAACTTTACAATTTTATCCTAATAACAAACTTCCAAAATTCCTATTACACTAAATTAATTAAGGAAGCCTTTTGGTGCACATACTACATACATACCGTACACCCTCTCAGACTCGGTGTTACAATGCTTGTGTATAAAAGTGTGATGATCCATGTGCTAGTGGTCGTCCACGAGCTTAGTCTCTGTTCTAAGAGTGCAAGCCAGCATGGGTTTCTCATCCCCGTAGGCACAAAAGCAGAGGCAAGAAGGCCAAATAACCCATCACTTCCAAGGTCAACACATAGCGTTGGGATGCCCACCGTAAGACTTTAGTCTATTTTGTATATGTATTATTCTTTCATGCTCGCAAACAAAATGTAGTGTTTTTGCATAAGTCACTCCATTTTGATCTTGAACATATTTTGAAATTCCTGTCATAGAAGGATATCCCTGCTTACAGTTATTAGTGCATGAATGAATAAGCAGTGCATGTGCAAATGCAGCAAGATACCCCTCGCCTCACATCGCGCACGCAGGTGGTCGGGTCGTGCGCGACATCAAGAGTATCAGTACATAGAGAAGCAACTCAAGCTACCTACAATCCACACATCACCTCTGTATGGTACTCTGACAGAATGAGACAAAGCCCAGAACCAAAGCAAACAGTAGTCAGCCACCCAATTCCAACCAAAGAGCCAACAATAAGTCAATTTAGTGAGGGCCACATACACCTCACTAACCTCGACATGGGACATGTGTCAATCCACTAACAGTTGTAGCCCATCCCCATTAGGGCAGCCCATCATCTTGACGGGCCGAACCAATAGTGGAGGCAACACGTGCACAATTTATTTCAGTATCAAATGCAAATGTCCTGCATTCCATAAAAAGACATATGTAATTCATCGCAAACTGAGAAATAGAATGTTTAACTATTTAATCATTTCATCGTCTGCCTATGGAAACTTTTCTCCCATTGTCCTATCTCCATTGCATATCTAAGCATTGTAACAAAATAACTATCCAAATGAAACAGAGACGTGAGATGCCACCATCCAATCATACGCCCATACACAAAAGAACAATTCAATACTACGGAAAATGCTAAGGATCAACAAGAATCCCATCAGCAGTAGTTGGCATCTTTCTTGACAACCAACGCCAATTCTTAAGTGGAGGATTTGGCGATGTCGAACCATCCAATCCTACGCCATGATTCAGAGTTAACACCTTAACATTAAACCGGTTCAAATGCGCAAGACCAATTACAAGAGTCCACCACAAACACTGGCAATTTTCTTAATGAATCAATGATTGTGGTTAATGACCGGCAGCCAACGCTGTACACCAAATTGAACTTATTACGCGTGGATACACCTTAATCTGCTTTCTGAATTTTCAAATTCTTTTCGAAACGCCCATCCCAAACTCCAATTTAATTTAATAAATTAAACATTTTCCTTTCTTTAGAAATTTGTCATTTTAAAAAATGAAACTATTATTACGTGCCTTTATAATCGTACATTTGGGAATCTCATGATTAGTCAGCTTTTAAAGCTCCTAATATTGTTAGCATGTGTAGAATGTTTGTGATCATGTTAATTAAATTGTGCCTTATATGTCTAATGCTAATTACATTTTATCCTCACATCTAGTGAGGAATAGAATGTTTGGCGCTTTAGAGTGACTATGTGCATATAAAAAGAATCCAAAGCATTCACTAAGAGAACACATTGATGTTTTACGTACAAATGCACTATGGGGACTCCTTTCGCCGTGGATCTTACAATGAGCATTATGAGTTTTTGATGGAACAAAAAATGTGGATAGTGCTCGACTCCTTGCCTAATTTTTGGGAATGTGAAAGAAAGGTGCTTGCAAAAAGGCAAAGTTTTACTCTAAAATACAATGAGATTGGAACAAAATTGGATGAAGAACTGAAGCGCCAAATACAAAGTGGTATTAAGCGATCTAGTAAATCAATGAGTGCATTTCCATGGATGAATACAATGTCTTTACATCAAGACAGGGAATCACAGAGGGAACTCCGGTCCAATACATAATGAATGAATTGGAAAGCATTATGACATGTTTAGCACATTGTTGATAATTTCTTGTTTGTTGATGAAATATGTAAAGAATATTTATGTGATGTAATACAAATATTCATTTCACATGCAATGATATAAACATTTTGTTTTATTCTAGCAAATGTGCAAATATGTTATTATATTGTGGGAATATTAGGTTGATAGTTTAGTAAATCTCATTTAATAATTCGATTGTTGTATGTTTAAATTAAGAAATAGTAACATAACATTGTTAACATGAATTAATTAATTGGATTGTATAACAAGACTTTTGTTTATGATACTTGTGTTAAGTTATTATTGGTTGGTTTAGGAGATTGTGACATGAAACAATATTAGAGATTGTGAACATATTTTAATTAGTTGAACAATTGAAATGGCTACTACAAAGAGCATTATTGTTGAGTTAAACTAGGGAGACAAATTGAATGATAAGAATTATGATGTCTAACATCATAAAATTCAATATCTCTAAGAAGAGCAAGATATTCTAGAAACTATCACACAACCAGTGGTTAAGCCCAAGCCTGGAAACACTACTCAACATTTGCAAGATATGGAAGCATATCATACCTATAAGCGCAAGGATAGAATTGCTCGCATACTGATGTTAAGTAGCATGAGAAATGAATTGATGTTGCGCTTTAAGAAGTATCCTTCAGCTCTAGCAGTTTAGGACGCTGTCAAGTTCAATTTTGGTGGGACCTCGACCACGAGGCTGTGACAGTTGACTCAAATTTTGATGCTTATAGGAAGTAATCTAAGCGCACAATGAGACAATAATGAGACAATAGCTAACTATCATGTATAACATGATAAGTGAGGTAAGGAGAGCTATCCATGAGTTAACCGACAAGCAGTAGGTCCAAGCTATGATTCGCTCTCTTCTAAGGGTCAGGGAGCGTTTGCGCATAAACCTTACTCACAATGACAACATTAAGATTTTTGATAATGTTGCACAACATGTAAAACCCGAGAAAATTTTAATTTTCTGAGAAAGGGTAAAATTGTAATTTTGATCAAAATCCAGAATTTTTCTAGACCTCTGACATGAAACCACTCTCACCACAATCTTCTCATGAATTCTAATTTACCATCGGGCCACCCCTCATCTGGTGACAGCCGTACTTCACGCTTGTGCAATCTAAAGGGGGACACTTTAACATTTTGAGTGGCTCCGCAGCCAAGGCTGCCATGTGTTGGGTGCAAAATTAGTCAAACTGTGAGCTGCAACCCACGTGACATGTTAAGATCTTCTAATTTGATGGAAATCCAAAGTAGATGGATAAAGAGGATAAGGTCTAATCCTATGAGCCAATAGTAGGCTGACATGTGGCAAGAGAAGTACTCTCCCACTTGACCAACTAGGACCCAAACTCCGCTTCGAGTGGGGTAAGTGAGAGGATTTTAGAGAGAGAAAGGGAAGAGAGAGAAAAGGAGTGGATTATGCAGAGAGGCCCCACCCCTCTCTCTAGAATTTCGGTGGATCGACCGCCGCTCCCGACGAGCCAAGAGGCAAGCTGCTCTACGCAAGGGCCACGTGGGCACCTGGGCTTTGGTAGGGAGTCGGCCACTAACCCGGAGGTAGGGGTCTTCCTAGCTCTGGTTTATTTTCGCTAAGAGCCATCAAAATGGTTTCCTGATGGTATGAGGCCGTGAGTGGTTTTTGGTCATCCCAAAATCGGGATCAGTAGGAAATTCCTCGGGACCCATTTCGACGCAGCCCCTGACTGATCTCAAACTAAAAATAGTCCTTGTGTGCCTTATATATGTGTATTATATTTGTGTGTTACTGGAGATTTCAATAACACGCAAATCATGCTTTGGGTGTCGTGGAGGCTTCAAAAAATGGCCATTGATTTTGATTCCAAAGAAGCAACTCATGTCGATAAGAGGGTCGGCCCATGGACAACCCACGTATCATTTGGAGACCTGCAAAAATAGTGTAGGCTGGGATGGTCGGATCGAAATTGTCCATGTGTAAAGGTTTGCATATGTTGCTTAAATTGTTTTTTAGCCCATGTGAGCTAATTTTGATGTTATTGCTATGAATAAATAACATGTGGTTAGTATGCGAATTTTGTTAATGCTTGATATATTAACATGTGTTGTATGGAAATGGCATATTGCATTTCAAGGTGCACTGTGGCACTTAGAATAAATAGGGTGAGCGCATGACAAAACGGAGGGTCGCTCCAAACAATGAATTTTTTTGTAAAATTATTAAAAATAATAATTTTATCTAAAGTTGTCCTCAAGAATCGTGTTGGAAATTAAACCAACACCACGCCGAGAGGCCCATGAATTGTTTCTCGAGAGTAACCCAACAAATTCACCTCGTAGGATTGTCCTAAACTTATTATATTTGAGGGGTTGCCCACATTAAAAACAACAAAATATTTTGTTCTCAAGACGATTTTCATACATGCATAAGCATGCGAGGAGCCTAAGTGAGGTGAATTCTTGGTGACACGTGGGATTAGGCATGTAGCTGTCTGCCAAGTAAGACGCTTTTACTTGCTTCGAATGTGTTTGGTTGTCATTACATGTGCACTTAGGTGGGGAGTAACCCATGTAGGGGAATTCAACTACTGGAATTGCCCACCTGCCGAGGGCAATTCTTATTTCCTGTGCACAAGGAGTGTTCGAGTAGTTACTTTCTTGGCGCCTTACCAGTTCGCAAGAAGAAAGCCGTTGTATTTTGAGATATATTTTGTAAAACATGTATTAGAATTCTTAATTTTAATATATATTTGTATTAAGAGTGATGTAATAACTCTTGAAACTATGGTAATATAGTTGATTATATTTTGATTAGTATGATGTGTAGGCCAATGTGACCATTTTTACTCATGTATGGGTCTCATGATAAGAGTATTACTACTGTGCTTTCCGTGACGCTGACTTAAGGGTTAACTGGACCCCTAGTGGAATTGGCGCCACATACGATGTCAAGCTTGTGGAGGATTGCCCCTCGATGATAAACCTAGTGGAGAAGTTTATATGACTAAGTCTAAAAGAAAAGAGCCTTCAACCTCCGAACGTAAAAGATGAAATGGTAAGGTTATAAAGCAGAAGAATGTGATAACCACTCAAAAAGTTCATTTTCAAGCACCTAATTTTCACAAATAAAACTCTTTTTGTGGTGGAAACTCACTTTTACTAACTTTGTACGTTTTTAGCCTTGAAACTCGCTACTAATGGTTTCATTGAGTACATGTATGCATAATGGCCTTTTTAGGCACTTTTAGAACTCTTTAGAATCATGGGGCCAATCAACAATGATGTCTCAAATTCTTTTGTGCAAGCTTGGAAGCCCGTGGAAGCAATTCAGTCGAGTTAGGACCATGAAGGAATGATCACACAAGAAGATGGAGGATTTGAACCTATCCTAGAGCATTTTGCACAGCAGCCAGTGCGAAATTCTACTTAGTCTCCTAGTTTAAGTGACTCAATCACGCGATTTCGCACTGACTTCAGCAATGAGTGCGAAATTTCACTCTAAAGCCCGGATCCAGTATGAAATTAGCGGAATATAGAAAATAGGAAGTTCTAAGTCCCAAGTCTTAGGGTTTGATTTGTAATAGGAAACTAACTATGTTTGGGCACGACGTCACCTCTTAGGATGTATTATAAATAGAGATCAAAGGGTCAAAGAATAGGGGAACCATTTTTTGATATATAATTCTTAGTATAGTTGTAATTTTAGGAGACTTTTCCCCTTTTTCTTTCAAAAAAATTTCAGTCCGAATTTCTTTTATTTTATGCTTTTCTTTCTAATTATGGTGTGTTTAAGACTCATCATGAATGAGTAGTCTTCTTCTAGAGATGAGGTGGATCTGATCCACCCCACCATGGTGACCAAAGGGGGCAGTCGCACTTCAAACCAAAGGTAAACTTTTCATACTATTTAGAGGCCTGAAGATCATGAGTACATTAGCGCTGGGACACCTCAATAATGCAAACGCTCGGTCTCCCAACTATCTTATATAGGAGTTTCCTCTTCTCTCACCAGTCTCTCTTGATACTTAGCACTCTCGACGGTATGTTATGTGCTTAGGCAACACACCTTTGACCTAACATGTGTAATAGATTGTTTCTTGTCTAGGAACCACCAGAGGTTTGAGTTGAGAACCTATCAAACCCCTCTAAAATCAGTAAGAATTGTTATACCATACACCTAGAATTTATGCTTCAATTATATTATACAAGAGGAACTTAGAAAAAGTTTAGGGGATCAGCTATAGGCTGGTTTCGCAAGTGATTTATCTGACTTCTAGAACCTCCCTTTGAATCAACATGGTGAGGCCAGATTCAGTGAATCGAAAGCCCAAGACCTTCTTTAAATTGTTTTCTCTAAAAATCTACAATCGTCTCTCTCCAAAGCAATTAAAATCAATAATTTTAATTTTTGTTTTATTTTCAGTTTCAATAAAGCAATTATGTAGAGTAGTTAAAGACTTAGGATTACACAAACCAAGAGAGGAAAACCCAACCTAATGGATGACCTTAGAGCCACTCTACCTATAGTAGGTGCAGACTACCCAAAGTAGGTTTTATGTATTATAAATTTTGTGTTTCCTCTAGCTCGTAGTCTAACCACTCGATAAGGACGAAACCATATGGCGTCATTGCTGGTGCCTTCTTTTTTAGTAATCTGAATTTTTAATCACTTCATTAAATTGCTTTATATTTTTCTAAGTTTTTACTTAATTTTTATTTTCTTTTCTTTTTGGGATTAACCCTAATTTTCATTTCTTTTAGTTCTTTTGCTTTTAGTCTTAATTGTTTTGCAGGATAAGCCAGAATGGGACCAATAAGTAGAGATGACAAAGGACGCCTTATCTACATGGAGAAAGGTGGTCCAAGCAATTCATCATCCGAGCTTGATATAGATAAGGAGGTCGCTCCCTAAGAGCAATAAATCTCTCCCAAACATATTTTGGTATGACTACTACAAAGGTGAAACTCCAGCCACAGAAAGATTCATGGCACTACCTATTGCCTACCTCAAACTATATCACGAATCGATCTCTCCTAGATCACTTATATTGGGGAATGATTGCTAAAATGAAGAAATTGGCCAACTCCTTTAGTGGGGGTAGTCTTTTCAACAAAAACCCCAAAGAGGCTATGGAACTCCTTGCCGCTATGGCAATATCAACACAACGATATAAGAATTTCTGCATAAAGGAGAAGAGCACAACGAAGCTGAGGATGAGGTAAAATTAGCACAAGTAGAGAACTCAGTATCTACTACACCTTCTAGTATCTCTCTTTAATCCTCCATGAATGCTCTATGCAAAATAGTGACTGAGTTCATATGCAACCAAGCTTAGTTCAATGAACAAATTATGAGGAAATTATACTATATGGAGAAACTACAAAGGACCATCGCCATAGAGATGTTCAAATTAAATAAAGGGAAAACCACGAGGTTCTAGTGGCTCAAAATTGCAGAGGATGTACTTATACCACATAGGGGAAGATCTAAACAGCCCGAGAATAATGAAAACTTCCTCTTTGAACCACCTTGAATTTCACCTTACGATCTGATGTCCGTGCTTACTCTCTACTGGTATCACCAAATTCAAAATAAAGTAGTTTAGGATTTTATTTGCTTTCTTAGATAGTTGCTTTATTTTTTATTTATCTTTTATCTTTAACCCTTTTTTTTGGAAGATTTGTTCTCTCTCTTTTAAAGATGTGAGGCGCATTGCTTTGGTGAAATATCTTGTGCATATTATCTAAACTACTTTAGCACTGTCGAGATAAAGTAAGTTATTTGCGATTTCCTTTGAAACATAGTTGAGCAACCACGAAGTCACCATACTGTTGCATCTCGACCAAACGCTAGATAGGAGATCATCAAACGATGGTTTTGAAATTGATCCATCAAAAAACCTTAAGATCCATGAGGATGGATCTGCTCTAGGTATCAGAATTAGTGGCTAGTAAGGAACGCGTCCTAACCAGTCCAGATGATCTTCACTATGTAAAAAGTAAGGGATACTAGCATTATCCCATATAGGGAGATTCTTCCTAATCCACAATGCCAAATGAGGGAGATGGAGTCAATGCTTGAAAGTGATTGTTGTTTTGTTGATGGCCTCTACAAGCCATTGTTAGAAAAAGGTGAGAGCAACAAGAAGATACCACTATGATACCATATTATAATAAAACAAATGGAAGAAGAGGTGATAGAATATTTGATTTCACTCTTCAAAGAAGAAGGGGCTACAAGATGAGTATACGTAGTTATGGCAAGACCCTGCTTTGGTTGCTCTATTTCACTCAGTCGAACGTATAGCTCAGCAAATATCCTAACCAACTCATTCTAGAACAATCTGATATATAATGAAAATGATAAATAAATAAAAAAAGAAATGGGATATAATAATGTAAAAGTGGCAGGGATGGTGGGTGTAGGTGATGCGGACGACCAAATGACCGAAAGCGAGGAGGTGCCAATAAGGAGAAAGTAGAAAGAGACAGAGATGGGGTTTAGAGTGAGAGACATGGTTTCTTGAAGAGAGGGTTTATGTAGAGTTTCTCAATTGAATGCAGAAGGTAGTAGGACGAGGGAGATCCTAATTGACGGCAATAAAGAAGACAGAGAGAGAGGAGAAATGAGAGAGATCAAGGATGAGAGAGTCTGTGGGTCCCATTGGTGCCATGTAAGATGAGAGGGTGTGGATCTCATGATGCCACATCAACACTTAAAGGAGATAATAACGACTATTATCTTACGTGGTAAAATCAATTATGAGATGTGAGATGTTATCGGTAGCCACAATGCATAATGTCGTGATCAATTGATTACTAAAAAAATAATAGTGCAGTTAGCTTGTATTTTAGTAAAAACCATCTGACATATGATATATATATAAACACAAGAATAAAACTTAACTATCCATCTTCTCACTCAAATCGGGAAACTCACTGGAAGAGCTAGCTCATAGGTACTTGACTTAGTATGAGAAACTCTTTAACTACTCCGCGTAATATAAAGACGAGGATTTGAATTTCACATTTGAAAACAACGTGGTGTGAATGCGACTGTTAATCCTCTAATCAAATTAAGTGTTTGACTTAATTTTTAGAGTTTTCGATTAAAATAATATATATATTTTTTAAATTACAAAAATAATGTATATTTGAAACTATTGTTCAATCTAGTTCGTCTCTGGCTACGACAAAAGATAATTAAGGTGTAGAGATCAAGAGATCCTTAATAACGATATTTTTAAATATATATTTTTAAGTTGTTAATCAAAGAAAATATCAAGAAATCTTACTCATTGTTCCTGCAAGGATCGGTACATGAGAAAAAAAAATTCCGATGTAATCGGCAAGGTCTCACGCTTCAATGTGTTATTCCAATTACAGAACCAAATCTTCCGCGTCCGAACAACCTTTTAATTACTTTCTCTGCAAAATCAATCTTTGTTTCTTCCACCTTTTGTTGACCATTCCTCTATACATGTACGCTAATGTACATGGCAGCCGAGACAGTTTATCTCCCAAGACAACCGCCAACTTCCTTAGGAAGGGGGTCGGGTTGAGTCTAGCCTACGCTGGTGACCCACCCAAAGTCCAACATTCCACCGCCTAAACGGGTCAGACTATATCAATCAATGTGATAGAATTTTATATTTGCACTAAAATCCATTCATACAAAGGAAAGGACCGTAAGTAATCTCGGCACACCGATAATGGGAGCCCAATATAGAAAACCCACACACAGCCAAATATAATTAGTATACATCAACCCCAAAATATAATTAATCCCAAAAAGTGTACTTTCTATATATACCCTGTAAACATTAATTACACATAATTGAGTATCTAACTCTCAAGAATCTCTATACTCAATTATTATCACAATCGATAATAAGTATTCTAAATCATATCAAAACTCCTTCGAAAGTGAGATGATTCCTACTAAAAGAATACAAGCAGAAAAGTGTAAAACCAAATGTTCTTTCTTCGCCTCATATCACTCAGTATGTTACATATACATATATATATGTTATTAGGATCTCGAATTAACTCCGCTCCTAGAATGCACCTTTGTATCAGAATCATTCCACAGACCATAGATACACTCCTTAAGGTAGCAAACATTAATACATCACATCATGATATAATGTGCCATAGAAGGTTGAGATCTATATCACAGATCTCTAAGGACTCAAGCACAAAGGAAGGCTGGTGGATCCATTCTTCACTTCCTGATAGAGTCGATTTAGCACATGCAAGATGAATGCACATGTTATGGCGTAGCTTTCTTTCTAACCTGGATAAAGAATGTATGTCATTGCCTCCTCGCTAGAGGTAATTTTACCATACAGTCTTAAATTTTTGTCATCACTAAATCATATAAACCCTGCACACCCTATCTTCAACGCTAATATTAGATGACTAATTTCTACACTCGGCTTTATTTCATATGGTGACATGAATGGTGGGGATACATTCACATGCTGGGCTTCCTTTCTTATTTAAGAACCCCATCTCGGGTTCAACTTAAAGGTGACTTCAAATCTATGTCTTTGAATTAAATTCACCCTACCTTGCTCAAGCGCTAATCGGAAACATAATTCAAATAGTTCATATCTCTACTCACCGTATTACACTTAGAGGCGCATTTGCCTGGTGGAGGAGCCAAATCTTAGTCTATCACATATACTTTATATTGAACTATATAATCTAGTACTTCATACAAAGATTTGGGCTCACAAATAAACGCGTTGAATACATGCAAAACAAAGTAAATTCATTCAACAAATCATATCCTGACTCATCATTACATCTCTCGCATAAGCCCAGCAGATTGCACATGTCTAATAAATACATCCTATTGGCTTGGTGAGTGGGTCAACCACCATATTGTTTGTAAAGAAATGTGTTTTGGTTACGTCCTTGTCAGTAATTGCATCTCTAATATAGTGATATCTTTTCTTGATATGTTTGGTCTTTCATGATATTTAGGATCCTTGGCGGCGGCAATGCGTGATGTTATCCTGAGGTATCACGAGGTTCTAATCTGGGTTGTGATTTCATGTTGTAGAAACTCCTTATGCGCGCATCTTGAGTTCTTCTTGAACAAGCTCACGTATTCAGCCTCCATAGTGGACAAAGTACGGGATTGCTTTGCTACTCCATGGTATAAGCGACACATCCATTTGGCAAGAAAGCATATCCGAAGTCGGTTGCAGCGATCGGCATCACCTCCACGGTGGCGTCGGGTAACGATGAGGCCCAGATCCTTAACCGCTTGATAACCGGCATGATGCGAATTTCCTTTCAGATGCAAAAGCAAATCCTCTTGATTGCCATCCAGTGCTTTTGACCAGGGTTTGATTGAAAGCGAAGCTAATCAAACCCAGCGGCGCGCATAACATATGTGGGGCGTGTGCATCATTGCGTACATCGGACTAAGCAATGGCGGCATAAGGTACTTTGGACATTTTCTCTTTCTCTTAAAGTCTTGGGACACATATCGGGCTGTCAAACTTTTCAACAGGGTATCCATCGGCTTATATCTTGCATGTGATAGCGCTGCAACATCTTTTGATGTAAATCTCTTGAGATAAACCCGAAAGCCTTTTAGCGTCTTATGATCTTCACAGTAACTAACTTCACCATATCTTTCATTTCAAAAGTTTGATGATAACCACTTCTTAGTAGTGTCAATCATCTCTTTGCTATTTCCGGTATTAAAATGTCATCGGCATACGAGATAAAATTACAAAATCATCACTCGAGCGTTTTAAATACCTTGATAGTCTTGCCCCATCATTGTAAAGCCATCCCGCTGGATTGTGATGAAGCATGATGTTCCATTACCTAGATGCTTGCTTGAGACCATATATGGATCTTTTGAGCTTGCAAACTTTGCGCTCTTTTCCTTTAGATTCAAAACCTAAAGGTTGATCCATATAGATTTCTTCATCTAGTTCTCCATTGAGAAATGCAGTTTTTACGTCCATTTGGTATAATTCTAAGTCCATATGTGCGTATGAAAGCTGAAACAAAATGACTGAAGTAATTCTCTAGCAATTGAGAATGTATCCTTCATAGTCAATTCCCTCTTCTTGTGTGTAGCCTTTGCTACCAGTCCCGGGCATATATCTTTCTATGGACCCATCGCCTTACGTTTAATTGAGAATCAAATTTATTTCAGTGGATTTTAGATCTGCCCGATAGATCGGCCAAATCCGGACTTGATTAGTTCTCGTGGCTCATTTCTTCTTCATAGCTTTGCTCCATTCCTTGGCTTTAGGACCAGATGAGCCTCTGTAATTGTTTTGTCTTAAGTCATCACGTGGAGCAATCTGAATGCTTCCCACCGATCTCAAATCGTGACGGGGAATACGTTCACGGATGCTTCGACGAGGTTGAGATTGCTCATGATCTTGCTCCATAGGAGTCGGATCAGGCATTATGTCGCTCCCACTTTCCTCGGGGAGGATTCGTGTCCACTACAATCCATCTACTGTGGTAGGGTCGCCATTTTCTAGGTTTTCATAAAATTGAATATCTTTATTAACCTTACCTCTCATAGGAAAGTCCTCTTCTAAGAAAATGACATCATGGGACTCTAGCTCTGTCACGCTCCCATCAACCTTTTCTGATGAAAACAAATCCTTTGGAGGGTTTGAGTATTTCATACATCGATTCATCAAAATTTTTCTAAATACCGTCCGAACAGCGAGTGATTTTCTTGATATTTTAACTGATTCAACAATGGTATGAGAAATTTATTCGTATGTTTTTTCATGTTTGAATGTGGTATTTTGTGGTATTTTTTTGTGCAATTAAAGATTAGAACAATCAGAAATTGTTAGTTCATATTTGCGAGAAAAATTAGATTCTGAGAAAATTAATGATCGGTCCGTGTCGAAATAGGTAAATTTTAAGGAAAATTTACGAATAAAACTAAATGGCTATGGGTAAGCGCAGAAACGAAATACATTGAAAATGCCAGAGACTATCCTCACGAAAGCGAGGTTTGCTCTCAGGCAATGACAGCTGACATATGACAGCCGGAGTTCGGTTTCTCAGCCTGCGAAGCCTGTTTGTGTTCGGTTTCTCTCGGTGATCTCTTGGCGGGAAGGCGAGATGATTAAACAAATGGGCTATTTAGCAAATGGATATTGATTTAGCCGCAACCTTTGTTATTGTTCAAAATCAAAGCGGACGGATCGATCAAAATTTACAGTGCGGCCTTTCCGGGCCGGTGTTATAATGGAACCTAGTGGTTTAAGGTTCCTACACATTTCTTCTCAAGGCCCACTTCTTTTGACTCCCATTCCGCCCATACAAAGGGGCCCATGTATGACAAAACAGTTTTCCATTATTCGGACGATGCAAACACATGCGAATGGAATATAATTGAATTTTTTATATTCATTCTGGCCAGTCTCGACAATATATATGTGACTCGAATACATATTTTAAATACATATTAGTTTTAATCACATGGGATCTATAATTATAATCGAGAATATTATAATTTTTTTGTTATTAATTACTGATTTATTAATTTTAGATTATCTATGATTTTTGGAATTTTTGAATAATTGAAAATTAAATTGTATATTATAATTAACTAATTAAAAGGTTAATTGATAATATATATTGTGATTATTTGTGTGTGTAGTGGATACAAGAGCACAAATAATTCATTTATTGGCATATAAGAAGAGTGCATTTCATTTTTCCAGTTCTAGTAATTGGAATAACACATTGAAGCATTGATGACAGAATCGATGTATGTCTTCAATGCTTCAATGTGTTATTCGATACTAAACGAAAATCTTCCACGTCGAACACCGCTTTTTACTTTTGCGTGCGAAAATGCGAGATCTTTTTGTTTTATTCCGAATTCCTTTTGTTGAACTATCCTCTCATGCACATTTAATGTACATGGGCGGAGTTGAAGCCGATTGTCTCAGACAAGCGCCTTAACTCATAGGCATATGAAATTTAAGGTTGGTCGCTATGTGGTGACCCGGCCGAAGTCAACATGGCAAATGCATGCGTCACGAACATGGCAGCTTTTATAAAGTTTTTTTTTAAGAAAATGTTGTTATCCTCAACAGTGGCATTTTAATTTTTTTTTTAATTGATAATGTCGTTGTTGGTGACAACGTCATTTACTCTATCAAACATATTATTTCAAATTGCAAATATTGATTTTAAAGATTACGTTTGATATCTAAAATCATAACTTTCCCAAATCTAAATGGTTTTTAGTTTAAATAATATTTTTAGTTTAAATAATTTATCTAAAAAAATCAACTTTTACGCATTTGTTGAATCAATAAAAAATCAAATACAAATTATTAAAATTAATTATATTTCACTTGATTCACCTATTTGTACTATTTACTCACCCTTTAAATAACTTGTTTTTGTGTTTGGGAAGATTTATAATAATAATAATAATAATAATAATAATAAAAGTGATGGTAATTATTTAAAAAAATATATTAGTAAGATAAATATGAAAAACGATTTAAAAATAATAATATAAAATAAAAGGAAAATATAATTTAAAATAATTAATTTTAAAATATCCGTTGGAAAACAATAGATTTTTGCACGAATCTTGATTATTTTAATATCAAATAAGATAAATTTAAAAAAAATTTAATAAGATAAATATGAAAAAAAAATTAAAAGGAATAATATCAAATAAAATGACAATATAATTTAAAATAAATAATTTTTTAATAATTAATATCAAATATAAAAAAATTATTTTAATATGAGGTAAACCAATTTTTTTTCAAAAGATAATTTTAAATTAATAAGATAATATAAACTAATTTTTTTTAACAGATAATTTTAAATTAGTTTATCTCGGATTAAAACAATTTTTTGATATTTGATATTAATTATTAAAAAAATATTTATTTAAATTATACTCTCATTTTATTTTATATTATTCTTTTTAAATTGTTTTTCATATTAATCTTTTTTTTTTTAAATTATCTTAGTTGATATTATAATAATCAAGATTCATGCAAAAATCTATTATTTTTCAACATATAATTTAAAATATAATTATTTTAAATTATATTTTCCTTTAATTTATATTATTCTTTTAAGTGTTTTCATATTTATCTTTGTCTTTTTTAAGGGAGTACTCTCATTTAATTTTTATTATTATTATAATAAATCTTCTAAACACAAAACAAGTATTCAAGGAGTGATAAGCAAGCTACTAATAAATCAATCATTAATATTAATAATTTGTATTTGATTTTTATTGATTCAATAAATCTTGTAAATAATTTTATAGACAAGTATTTAAACTAAAATATTATTTAAATATGCGATATAGATTTGAGACATTGATGATTTTGAGTAATGGCAATAGAGAAATACTAAAATGTATTATAATTTGAATAATATGTTTATTCTGTAAATAGTTGTCACCAATATATTTATCATTTAAAAAAATTATCGTATTCGGGATAACGACATTCCATGGGAACGAACTATATTGGATAATAATTTCAAATATAAATTTTTTTTGTAATTTTTTTTTTAAAAAACATTATTTTAATCCCAAACTCTAATTTTCATAACAAAGTTGAGCTAGGCAATAGGCAACTCGTGACAAGTCTTGAGACACTACAATTTTCTACTAAAATAGTCAGAGGTTTACTCGCCTAACATTTAATTTAATTATCTTTTTTATCAGTACGATGGTAAGCTCCACAGTGAACCTTATAATATAATGATGTTCCCTTCCCAATAAACCAATTAATATCTCTATCTATCAATTAATGAGCTTAATCCAACATGAGAGTTCAACTAGTCTCAAATACATATATTTATAGGAGTTGGAAAATGGGCAAAAAATGGGCTTAAAAGTCGAAGTTTGTTGTTCCAGCCCGCGCTTCCTTCGTCAGCAAACCTGAGGGGTGCTTTCTGATCAATGTCTCATTTGCCTTAGCGAAGGCCTCTTCGCTCTAGCGAAGCTCTTTGTGTAAAACCTGGGTAAATTAGATTTTTTTCAAAAAAGGGAAAAACTGTAAATTTTTGTTATAGTACAAGCTGTAGACGTGAAATTTTCTAGATCTTGGATGATGAAACGGATCTCACCGTTGGATTTGTCTCGCGAAATCTAGTCACCTAGACGAATTTTGTCGAATTCCAAGATAGACGGATTTTTCACGATTTTCGGAGCGTCGGCACAGTGAGACTGTGGGGCCCCACCCACACGGCGCTCAGACGAGGGGTGGTCCCACTCGCGGCTATCCCCTGGCTCAGGGGTTTCTTTGCGCCTCAGTGAGCTCAGACACAGGACCATGAGCTTAGATACCCGTTCGAGGTAGTTCAGCTACCAAGGCGAGCTCTGCTTGGGTTGGTAGTGAGGCTCGCCGAATGATATCTAACTCATGGTCGGGGTGGCCACTGAGCGCTTTTTAATGATAGAGAATAACAATAAATGTCGCCAGTAAGAAACCTACAAAAAGCGCCTTATATCACGGGTCCTCCTTTGGCCCGCTCCGGCGAGGAGGTTGGTGTCCCGATTCACAGGCTATCCCCACCCAGCTCACGGGGTTTCTTCGCCTCCGTGGGCTCGAACACGGGACCATGAGCTTAGGTACCCGGTAGAGGTAGTTCCCGCCTGGCCCGGGCTACATCAAACCACTTGGTGGTGATGGCTGCAGACAGCTCCACAGGTGACCGTATACCTAGCTGTGCAGTTGTGGCAAAGACGGGGTCGGATTGACTACCCGTGACATGAATACAAATTAGAGGTCGGATTTTTAGGCGTACCTGAAATCGGTAGTCCTTTGTGCGGGACTCGCGATACAATCTACTGCATTGCACATCCCCAGCCGATTAACTCATGTCTGATATATCGATCACATAGTGTCTGGCCACTTAGACCCCAACCAATCTCGATACAATATGCCGAACTATATCGATAGTTTTCAAGAGTTGATAAATACTCTTATACAACATATATTAAATGAAAAACATTCTAATATGTGTAAGTCATCAAAGCCCGCAATGGCTTTTCTTCCAAACTCTGCCCTGGCGAAAGCGCGCTCCCCTCGCGCTCCTGTACTGAAAAATAAGGGTCCTGGCCCGGGGTGAGCTAAAGCTCATTAGGAGAATAAACCTAAGTGTTTACACTCACCACCTAAGTGCGTGCAATGTTCCCAGTAAACACACATTCAAGCAAATGCATGATCCTACTTGAATGTCTACATGACTGGCTTCCCGGATCCAGGAACCCTCACCAGAGCTCTCTCACACTGTATAAACTTGTGTATGAGAATTATTGTATCATTAGTGGGCAACCCTCAGAAGTAGATATATATCGATTGGGCCGCTCAGCGATTGATATATATTAATTATTTAATGGTTCTTCCCTCCGTGAATATATATCAAATTTGTAGCTCAAATGATTTGATATATTATTTGGATTTGGACTACCCTCAGGTGAATATATATCAATGGTAAAACTCAGCCCAGGTTGATATATTATTGATTTGGACTACCCTAGATGATTAACATTTTTTAGACTACCCTCAGAACCATTTTCTCTGGAGCTTCAGTGTGCACTCACTCTATAATCTAGGGTGTCAGTGCATATGGAATGCGTAGCATGCAGTTCCATTCTGGTCCCCAATCACGCCAAATAATACATAACATGAATATGTTCGCATAATTAAAATCCACCACCCAATCATGTTATGCGATTATACATTTCATCATATCAAAATTAGCTGCGCAGGCTAATGATCAAACCACGGCTGTTGTTTAAATCCTTTCGACAAGCGCATATTTCCACAAAATATAATTTAGAACATTGTTTCGGGAATAGTGAAACCCTCGGTTACTTTATTCGAAAAATCACAGCGGTTCCTTGGTGAACACATCGCCTGGCCCGTTCAGGCGCTTTTTCCATACGATACATGATCCAACACCACATGCCGTTTAAGATAGTGGAGCGACCCACGGCTGCCGATCTTTCTTCGGAATTTTATAAATTCGGTCGAGTTTTGGGATCGATCAGCAACCCCTCATGACCTCAAAACCAGCCCAGAAACATTCGTAAAACACTTCAATAATAGGAATAAAACCAAGTAGGAGGAGAAATCTATCGAGGTTGAAGGAAACTCACTAAGCCAGGAGTCCTGGTAGCACGTTGATAGATCGTTTTCACTTCTCGCACAAAATTCGAAATCCCAGCGGTTGGATCGCATTCTAGAGAGAAGTCACTCTCTCTCACAAATCCTCAAACCCAAAAGCTACTGCATCAAACTGGTTTGAAAGTCACGTTTTGGCTTGTTTAAGCAGGAAGATAAACACTATTTACAATTTTTGTCTCATTCACTTATTAACTTTCGAAAAATGACATTTGTAATCTTAACTTTTCAGATTTGATATTATTATCTCGTAGTAGTTTAAATCATTTCTCTACTCATACCACTTATAGTACATGATACATACTATATGTGCCTTTTCATCGCATCAAAATCGATTTGGCACCGGCTTCGATGCCTCGGCGTGTGGAAACTCATTTCTCGGCAAATTGCGAAATTTTTGCGTTAACTAACTAGATTTGTGAAGGCGATTCCAGCGGTGCAATCAGTTTAGATATCCCGAGATCTAGAAAATTGATGCGGGACTTTTAACGTAATTATAATTTTGTAATCAAATTGCGATTTTGCCCTTATTCCGAAATTGAGATTTCTGGGTCTTATTCTCCCCTTCTTAAAAGAATTTCGTCCGGGTCGAAAGCGATATTATCAAACACATGCATATACAGCGTCGCTATATGTGCATGTAAGCTAGTCATTTAAATCTTAAGCGACTAAACTCATTTCCTTCATCCATAACCCGAAGGGATAGGTGGCCATGTCGCGCTCCCCGTTGACTCCTCCACTCCCCGCAGTGCCGCTAACTCTCACTGGCCTCGCGGTCTTGCGTCGCAAAACATGATCGCGGTTTATCAGCGATGTACACTTATCACCACTCGAAGGTCCCATCGAGTGTTAACCTGTCATCCCCGATCCGTATGAAACGGTCTGGAGTATATATATCGAGAGCATGGAGGCGTGGAAACACCGTGGACACGACATCTTTGACGTGCCTTCGCCGTGCGCGCGATTTAATCTCTAAGGTACCATCGAGAAAGATCCCATAAACTCGGCGATAGCTGGCGCTGTAGAAGCGATCACTCACTCTCTTAGGCATCACCTTGAGAAAAGCGCTGATGCAACCTCGAACTCTAAGGGTGGCGTCATCGGCGTAGCTCTTACGCGGCTTTGGCGAGTGAAGGCGTGCTATCGTATCAAACTCCACCTTCTCGAGGTGTCTCTAATCGAATCGGGACCATTGATGGATATCTCCCACCTCGGTCCATCCTAGCGGTGACCTACATTTTCAGAAATACAGATACCTCATATGGTGCCATTCGTACTCGCGCTACGATAAGCTGTTGTTGTAGGCGAATTCCGCTAGAACAGATAATCTCTACCCTTATGATCGAGGACACATGTTACTTAACATGCCCTCACTGCAGTATGTAATCCATACACACGTAATCTGCGACCCTTTAGCGGTGTGTAGCGCCTTCTCGGTCACAATCAGCGACAATCCGATGATTTGTCAACCCATCCATACTTTCATGACATCCATTTGCGAGCCCTTACGACAATAACACCCGATCTTTATTTCGAAGGGTATCGAACCTCGAGTCACCCAGGCTCCTATCACTCGACTCTCGATCTACGTGATAACTTTGGCCAGTGTTTCATCTCGGTGCCATAACTCTTTGTTGCTGAGCCTCTTACATTTCTGGTTCTTCTTCTTCATTGGGCCCGTGGTCCCTAAAGACAAACTCCTCCCGCTCACAGAGTGGTGAATGACCATCTGGAGTGCACCCAACTCCCGGTTCCTGCCCAGGCGAATCTCGAGATCTCTCACTCATAATCCGGGCCTATCGGGTCAGCCCTCTGCATCCTAGGGAGAACATCTCTCTTAGGCTTCTCTAAAGGCCTTAACCTCCTAAGCCCAAATCCAATGTAGGTATTAAGTCACGGCCCGACCGGTACAGGGTCTCGATTCGCGTGACTCGATGGTTGTGGCTCCTCCGTGTGCTGACCTGATCAACAACCAATAGGTGCATGCCACCACCACAGGTTGCACGCTTTCCTTTGCGCCTTCGATCATCACGACTTGACCCACACTCTGGCCCCTCGGCTGCATGTATTCTTTGGAAGTGCTTGTATAACACCAGCTGAAATTAGTCCTCCCCAACCCTTAGGGTGTGGAGAATGAGCAAGCTCACTCTCTCCACAATCCTACGGCCAAATGGGGCGCATTGTCCCCAGTCTTCAGGATCACGGCTGCGGGGCAATCGAGTCACTCATGCCCGATCGGCCTGGCGAGTCTTGAAACCCAGGATGAGCGGTATTTTGCCTCTTCCACAGAGACTAGGAAAGTGATCCTCCCTCTTGCTACCTGCACGCATCGGAGTGTTCCCGAGTATCCTGATCGCATGAATTCGAGGTCGTCCCGACCGTAGGTTCATATCCGTAAGGCGGAATCTCTCTCTACATTATCTCGAAGATTGACGTTCGGTCTCTCCCGACTCATCGCTCCTCAGCCTTCTCTGGGTCGATTGACACTCTGGTGTTGACACCACGTGTCCCATAACACGTCCTATATTTAAATCTTAGGGATATCTGTCTCCACCCCAACCCTCGGTGATGATAGCAAGTGTGAAGATGCATCTTGGAATAGACTCGCTCCACTCAGCGGATCGAACAAATCATCGATCCTCGGTAATGGGTACCGATTCTCGATCGTAACTCTGTTCAAGCATGCATAGCGATACGAGTGAAGAGGTCTTGCCCCTCTTCCCCTCATGATTAGAGGCAAAAAGCGCCCCATGGTATGAAGTGCTCGGTCTAATAAACCCCTTGTCGATAGCTCTTTATGGCCGGACTCTGAGTTCTGACTCGTAGGTGCCATCTATCTTAGTCATAGAGATGGGTGAAGTACCCAGGAGTGTGGCTTCGATCACAAAAGTCTAACCTCTGTGGAGGTAGTCAGTAGCTCATACGGAAAAACATCCACATACTCGAACCTTTACTTTCGAGGTAGATCTAAGTCGGTCTCTTCTCATCCTCAGGGTGGGCTCATTGTGACCAGATAATTACCCATATTTTGGACTCGCATCTTTGTGCAGGCGAAATATCGTGCTTGCCCCCTTGAAATATAACACAAGTACCCTCCTGGTGTAATGGTAGCTCTCCTGCGCTCCTGATCGATAACAACCACCAACAAGTTGTCCCATTGATCCATCGAGGATGACGCGAACTTCGACATGTTCGCAATCCTCGGGTCGACGTAGTGCAGTCTGCAGAGATCTCTAACTCGCCTTCGACATATCGTACCTATTCTGCGCCTAATCCACAGGGAGGAATTCACATCTGGCAGCTCCTCTAAGGTCTCTGGGGTCCTTGCCATTCCACCACTATTTGGGCTCGTTCTCATTAGAGCCTTGACTAGTCTAATCTGATCAGCGTCGGTAACCTCCATGCCTCTAACACCTTCTCGATCTGCGTGAACTAATGGTGGGTCCGCCACATCAGATCTTTTCCCCACAGCAGATATCGGATGATCGCCACAAACCTGCGGGGGTTCTTGGGATCTTCACGTCTACATCTTTATCTTGGCACGTTACATGGCATTGTTTGTAATACACTACGGCCTCGTAGTCCGTTGATCAAACGCGATTGTGCACGACCCGGTGCCAGTGGGCGTTCTCTACGTCCTCGCCCTCTCTACTAGCCATCTCGTTGGTCGAATGGCAACACGATTCATGTAATTTTCATTCAGTCCTTGCGTCTGAATGCCTATTACTAATAGACTTGATAACCTGACCCGGCCGTTCATTTCTAAGTGGCGCTAAATTCCAACGCAATTCATTCATTTCAATAAGGTTACAAACTTTCTTGTTCGTTTAGGGTACGAATCCTAAGGTCATATGCCCATAACCTTAGTATTTACCACTTTTTCTATCGCATTTCAATTGGTAGTTAGATCGATACGATTAATCTAAGGGCATAACCGCGGCCGAAGACACTAATCATACTATAACTTCGATTAATATCACATGTCGATTTCGCGTTTAAAATATTGTTTTCAGCAATTTTTATTTTCAAAAATTTTATTTTGAAAATTTTATTTTCAAAAATTTTATCAAAATTTATTTGATTTTATTTGATTTTATTTGATTTTATTTGAATTTAATAAATATTATTATTTTTTTTTACGAAAAAATTTTATTTTACAATGAACAGTGTTTATTTGGTGACTCAGGAAAATACCGAGTCGACCGGGTCATAGAGCAGGCCCAGGCAGTGCACGGTGCACAAAAGCGGCCCGGTATTGGCTGCGCATCGGCGCCCGAGCCCACGCCAGCCGTGTGCGCTCGCGTGCGCCCCGGCGCCAGCGCCCTATGGCGCCGCGTCACCGTATTTGCCGCCCGTTACGCCGTCCGCCCAGCTATACCTGCCTTTCTTGTAGCGATACATATTGCGAGCACTGCCAGGCGCCACGCTGTCGCGCCTGCGCCACTGCGCCTGCGCTAGCCAGCCAGCCAGTTGCCCTAATAGCGCTACCGTCTGTCTGATTTTGTATTAAACACAATTTTATCTGCGGCTGCGATACATTACTTTGTATTGCAATACGATTTCAAGCCCGAGCACCCATCTTGCATTACAAATCCTGTCTGATCTAGTCTACACAAGCCTCTATCCACGTCTAATATTGTATTGTAACATAAGCGACCCTCAATTCTCTTTCTCCTGCAATACAAAACTTAAATGTACAATAGAAATTTTTTTCATAATAAGCGGGCGTGCCACATTAAATTTCTGCCTGAAATTTTTTTTTTTTTTTTCGTTTTTTCATTATAAATGATTTTTTTTTTTTCATTTATTTCCAGAAATTGGAAAAATCTCTAAAAATCACTAAAAACCATTTTTTTATTTTTCCATACTCTTTAATACTCAAATAAATTTATAAAAAAAATTATTTAACCCGTTTCTTAATTTTACAAATAAAACCTTAGAAATTATTTTCTCACTTCACTTAACCAAATAAATCTATAAAAATTTATTTTCCTTTTCAGTTCAACTTTGAAAATTTTCTCCCTCAAATAAATTTATAAAAATTTATTTCTTCCATTTATTCAATTTACACTTTCGTAAAATCTTAGAAAATTATTTTCTTCAATTCTCATCAAATAAATTTAGTAAAATTTATTTTTTCTTGACTTTAAAATCTCTTCTCACTTTCCAACAACCCAAATAAATTTAGAAAAATTTATTTATTTGAGTACCGTGGATTTACACTATAAACCTTAAAATTAGAATTTCTTACCTCTAAACCAAATAAATTATGAATTTATTTTGTTTATTTCCTTAGTTCAAGTTTACACACTGTAAACACCCAAAATGTTCCACACATCATCCTATGCTATCAACCAAGCATATAACTCATAAAATTTCAATCACATAACACCTAACAATTCATGTTATGCACAACCAAGCATGCAAGCACATACGCCAAAATCAATCACCTGAAACATGACACATTGCGCGTAGTGTCCTAGTTTTGTCATTGATTTTCTGAGTAATCCGCCTAGCTCAACATCAAACCACACCTGGTGTGTTTTACATTTCATGGCCTAAGCCCAAGCCTCCATCTCTAGACTTCCGCCTCACTATATATACATCCAAACCACTTGGTGAGTGATGGCTGCAAACCAAGCTCCTAGGTATTCATTATCTGGCTCGTCTGGGTTGTGACGCTGAGCCGGGGGTCCGTTGACTGTGGCCATGGAGATACAAGTGGAGGTCGGGTTGCAGCGCCACCACCAGAAAATCGGGCGAGTCTCAGCATGCGGGGCTCTGCAAATACAATACACTGCGTTTACACATCTGACAGTCCAAATATATACAATATATCCAATCCCACATGAGTATCATGCCAGACTGAAACAATACTCAATACAATATACCCAAACTATATCCAATAGTTTCAAGAGTTGATAAACTACTCTTATACAACATATATTAAATGAAAAGCATTCTAATACATGTATGAAGTCATCAAAGCCACAATCCGGCTTTTCTTCCAAACTCTGCCTCTAGAGCTGACCAGTCCCCCTCATGCGCTCCTTTTAAAAATAAGGGGGTCCAGCAGTGGGGTGAGCTAAAACGATGGGAGAGAATGCAGCCACAAGTGGGCTACTCACCACCTAAGTGCGTTACAATGTTCCAAAGTAAACACACATTCAAGCCAGATGCATGATCTGCTTGAATACACATGACCAACTGGATCCGAGTCCTCAGAGCTCTCTCACACTCGCATAGCCTTATGAAATTATTGTATCATTAGTGGGCAACCCTCCGATGAATATATATCAATTGGGCGCTCGGCGATTGATATATATTAATTTAATAATTTACCTCAGGTGAATATATATCAGCCCGAAACAAATGATTTGATATATTATTTAGTTGGACTACCCTCCGATGATTAACATTTTAGACTACCCTCGAACCAATTTCTCTCTAGGCTTGTTCATGCACTCCTCCTATAATCCTAGAATTGTCAGTGCATATGGAATGCATGTATGCCAGTTCCATTACGGTCTAATCACATGAGTAATACATAACATGAATATATTCGCATAATTAAAATCCACCACAATCCTTATTATGCAATTATACATTCATCATATCAAAAATTAAGCTCACTTGGGCTAATGATCAAACACGAGCAATTTAATTTAAATCCCCTTTCGACGAAGCATATTTCCACACAAAATATAATTTAGAACATTGTTTAGGGAATAGTAAACCTGGGTTTTTAATAGAAAAATCTGGCCTCAACGGTTCATGATGATTTGCATCCCTACTGACCATTCAGGCCTTTTCCATACCAATACATGATCGACACCATACCCGTTTCCACGAATCGGTAGGTGGGCGACCCGCATTTTACATCGATCTTAGCCGAAAATTTTATAGAATTCGGTCTGAGTTTTGGGACGATCGAAGCAACACCATGGCGCCAGCAATAGAAACATTCGTAAAACACTTAATAATAGGAATAAAGCGATAGGAGAAATCATATCGGGGTTGAAGAAACTTCAACTAAAAGCAGAGATTATAGTAGCTGTTCGCGTAGATTGTTTTCCCTTCTCGCTCCGTCGAAATCCAACGGTTGGATCGCTTGTATTCCTAGAGAGAAGTCCTCTCTCTCTCTAAAATCCTCTCAAACCCAAAGCTACTGCATCCAAACTGGTTTGAAAGTCACGTTTTGGCTTGTTTAAAATGGGAGAGATGAAGCACTATTTACAATTTTGTCTCATTCACTTATTAACTTTCCAAAAATGACATTTATGTCATGCTTTCTGGGATTTGATATTAGGCGCTCTCTCGGCGATCGTTTCATCGTTACTGCTCGTAAACGCAGTGCGTAGTGCGTCTTATATGTGACTCATCATGAAATGGTTGACACGAGGCTGATCTTCCGAAAAAGCGTGTCGACTCCGTGTCTCGGTAAGTGCGAAATTTCACGTGCTAACTAGATTTGGCGAGGCGATTCGGTTAAATCCGTTTATCATACGAGATCTGAAATTATTACGGACTTTTAGCAGTAATTATAATTTTATGTCAAAAAATTACGATTTTGCTTATTAGGAAATTGGAATTCTGCAAGATGCTTCTGAAGACCCCGAGCAAAACTTTTGAAAAAATCTCAAAGTGAAAAAAATAAATTAGGAAATTTGTTTAAAATAAATTGAGCTTACCGTAAAGTAAATAAATTGTTTGGGCATCAAACATAAAGGACAAATGTGGACACGTGACATGACATGAGCCACTCACTTAAACTTAAGTGAGAGGCTTGAGACAAAATATCTCACTTTCATTTCCTAGAAAGAAAGGTGACAAAGGGGAAGAGAGGAGGGAAAGAGAGCTTCCAGAGCTAACAGCCGATCCTCGGAGTTCTACGATGGTCGATCAAGCGGGTCGGAAAGTTCATTTATTCGACGAGGCTCTGCATGGAGTACCAAAATGAGGGGTTTCATCGAAGGTCAAGGAGGGAGATTTCGAGAATCAAAGATTCAGGCTAGGAGGCTTCACTTTTCGTGCTACTACGCTTCAAGAGATAAAGATTCTTTCTACTTGGTTTATTTTCAACCTTAGGGTTGTTTTAAAATTAGGACCATTTGTGTTGCTACCTTAAAGGTATTTGGATTGTGTTAAAAGCGGCTATTGCGTTCATTTTGTGGCGGGTTGTGGCGATCTTTGTCGGGTGTTTGTGATTGTGTGTAATATGTCTAAGTGTTTAGGAATTTGTTGAATTAAATAATAATAATCCCATTGTTAAGGAGCTATTTGTTGTGTTAACGACTTTAATGGTTGTTTCTTTATTGATTGTGTGAACTTGAAATTGTTTTTGTGATTGTGTGTAATATGTCCCAAAAAGTGTTTAGGGACTGTTTGGATTAAAAAAATAATAATATAGACTGTTAAGGGGTTGTTTTGACTGTATTAAAACGGCTTTAATGGATGTTTTGTGGCCCGGTTGTGGTCGACTTTGTGAATTGTTTTGTGATTGTGTGTAATATGTCCCAAAAAGTGTTTATGGACTGTTTGGATTAAAAAAAAATAATTCGGACTATTAAGGGCTTGTTTGGCCGGTTTTATGGCCAGTTTAAGAGCCGATTTTGGAATGCTTGTGTGGGTTTTTTTTTGTCGGCATTATATGTGATGACCTGCGCTACGTGCAGGCGACCGGGCTGAACCGGACTTGGGGCAATCCTCACTCTTTTTTGAATGTTCAGATTATCCAAATACGATTACTTTTCAAACACAATTCAAATACTTTCGATGAATATATATATATATATATATATATATATATATATATATATACTATATATATAAACATATACACGTAAATACAACTGGCATAAAGGGCCCCACGGGTTTGGTCTATGAAACTTATTCTTTCATTTGATGTGGCATTTCATGCCCATTTGATCCATTTCTCATGTGACACCCTTATCCCGGGGTCAGTTGACAACACAGTCGACTGCCCGGAGAGCTTGTGGATATCGGAGTGTCCCTGATATCACACTCGTTGTCTCGTATATTGAGACTGTTCTGAATATTTAATTCACAAATATCTGTATATGATGAAGCTATTTGTCGACAATTCATTTACGGTCCTTTTATACAACAAAAGGTATACATGAACTATATCAGGCTCTCCATCCCGTATGCGGGTCGGCCGCTGCATGACACAGTACGAAAGGGTCCCCGCGGCCGGGAGTGAAGCGTGCGATGAAAATTCTCCTCTGAGACTCTCACATATAAATGAACATGCGATGACATACGCCAGACATGTCGCATTTCCTCTGATTTATACGTTATATGAAATGTTGGTGTCATATGAAATGGGACTCTTAAAACTCCTGACAGGAGTCTCGGTGGCTCCCCTTGCGATTGCGAGTCGTGAAGCGCTCCGTGGTAATTTTCAACCTAATGACTTAAACCATTGGACAATACCAATTTTAATTTATCGATCATGATTTTCTTTTCTTTTTGTGGTACAATTTTTCATGTTTTCCTGATAGGGCGCCGCCATACTCCAACATTTAAGTGAACTTATCGTAGGGAATCATGTCTAATGCGTGAATAACATTTGGAGTGCTTTTTCACCACAGAATCTACTGACACTCCTGAAAACATGTGGGTATCATTTTTGATCAATTTACACTTCGTGAGTCTCAACGGACTTTGTCTATTTTCCCGGCTTCAGGCCCGTTCACGATACTTAGAGTGAATACCGATACCATGCTGCTTTTAGGCTACGCGGCGATGTGACCGTGCATATGAAATGCATGATAGTGATGCATTTTTCCTTCATGTTACATGTATATATGATGCTACATGAAAAGAAAGGAACTTACATGTACGGATAATTATAATTTTTACATATAATTAACATTCATGTAATCCATGTTAATACATCAACAAACAAATATTAACATGATATTTTCACACATAACATGTTATTTATTTTTTCAACAATAACACACAAAATGACCCAAATCTCGGACCCATATAAAACAGGGCACCTCTTGGTTCCTTCCCAGTTTATCACCGGATTATTATAATACCAAAATACACCACAAAATCCGAAAACATCAGTCTCGGGATCAAAACCAAACCCGAACTTAGTCCGAAATTGCTCGAAAACAGTTCTGAAATTTCAGTCTAGACTGTTTGAACACAATTCCGAAAATTCAGCCAGGACTGTCCAAAAACAGTCCCGAAATTCAATCCGAACTGTCCGTAAACAGTCCCAAAATTTATAACAATTCCTATACTCAATCCAAAAAATTGAGGACTGAAAGTTACGGCCTTTCAAGGCCTCTAAGCCAATCTCAAGCCATTAAATGACCTTTAGGCTAAAAATAACACAAGTAGGAAAATTCCCTATCTCGTGGAGTTTGACGAAACTCCAATATTTTGGTGTCCACGCGTAGCACTCGTCTCGTAGATCAACTTTGCTTTCAGCCCCAATGAAAACCTACGGTCCGATTTCCATAGTCGAAGAGAGCGAAGAAGAAAAATAAAATAAAAATATCTCTCTTACGCTCTCTACCGCGTCTTGTTGTCGTCTTGTCATTTGACTTGCCAATTTTTTAATTATTATTTTATTATTATTATTATTATTTTGGATACATGGTTCATATTACTTCATTCATGTCATGTTTCTACCCCGAAACAATTTATTTCTTTTCAGTTCACTTTATTTTAAATGAACTTAGCTCAAGCCATTTCTTGACTTTCGAGATTTTTGTAAAAATCTCGTCCTTGAAGTTACTGACGGCTTATCACCCAGAAAATCGTAAAATATTCCGCTTGTCTCAGAATTCAACGAAACTTTTTTGGGTCACTAGATTTCTTGAGGCAATTGCGGCGCGAGTTCGTTTCGTCATGGGAATCTAGAGAATTTTCTAGGCTTCCCCTTAACCATTGTAATGATTTATTATTATTATTATCATTTGCCATTTTTGAAAATTTCCTGAATTTTCTGGGTTTACGTTCTTACCCCTTCGCAATTTAGGTAAAAATTCACGCGCTAACACCTATAAACATGCATATGCAGTAATATTCTAATGCCAAATATTAGACAACGCACCTTCGTTCTCAAATAGGAAATGATATGTGGCCCGCATCGTGTCCTGGCGTTCCCACGTTGCTTCCTCATCATGGTGTTACGCAACCTTTTATAACCCTCGCGGTCTTGCGTCGCAAAATGCCTTATCGGTTGTCTAAGATGCATTGGACACTCTCTGAGTTCTGTAGTGAGATGGTAATCTCTCCCCAAATCCGCTGCATGAGTTGGATGCGGGTATACTTAGAGCATGGAGACGTGGAACACCTCATGGACACCTAATAAACTCGGTGACAGTGCCAACCGATATGCAACTGTGCCCACCCTCTCGAGGACCTCGAAGGACCCAATATACCTCGGCGCTAGCTTCTCTTGCTTGCTGAATCTGACCACTCTTCTCTTAGGCATCACCTTCAAGAAGACGTGATCACCCACCTCAAACTCTAGAGGTCGACGCCGTGCAGTGGCTTAAGCTCTTCATTGGCTTTGATCGATGAAGGCGGCTTCCTTATCAAACACCTTCTCAGGGGTGTCTCTGTCAGTTTCGAGACCGGTGATGGAGACCTGCCACCTTTGTCCAGTAGTTGGGGATCGACATGGCCTTCCATATGAGAGGCCTATGGGTGCCATCTGGATACTAAGCCCGATAGTATTTGATAATGAAGCGAATTCAGGTGCGTCCTCGCCCGACTACCTTGAGATCCGACCATGCAGCATGTCCTCTCAACCCGACCATGTCCCAGGATGAAATGTTATTATCATCGACAAGCTGTGTCCCCATGGCCTTTTGACTCTTCCAAAAAAGGTATGCGTAAATCTGGTATCCACACGTCGAATCTGATAGTGGTACTCCATGTAGCAGAGACCGATCTCACTTCATATGTCGGGTTGATGGCAATGAAGCATGTCACCTTGACCACAGCTAGCCATATGGCGGGAACTTCATTAGGACATAAGTCCTCTTCCTCTTGAGCTTCAGAAGTTGATCTGTTCTC
The DNA here is from genome assembly GCA_016808115.1 of Tetrastigma voinierianum. Classification (NCBI taxonomy): domain Eukaryota; kingdom Viridiplantae; phylum Streptophyta; class Magnoliopsida; order Vitales; family Vitaceae; genus Tetrastigma; species Tetrastigma voinierianum. Next base: position 133,790 of record JAEQBH010008578.1, read on the forward strand.
TTTTACACCTAGCCTCTACATCGGATGCTTTCAGTGCGTTCTCATCTCTAAGCGCCAGTCAAAAATTGTGCGCGCCGAGTCCATGTCTTGTAGGTTGTAATCTCTGATCTTGTTGCCGAATGATCGTTGACATCGCCGAACCTCCCCAGCTTTGGCGCGGTGCTTCGCGATATCCCGGCTTATTTTGCACTACGTGAATGCGGCTCGTACTCGATCTGGTCATCAAATCCATTCGTCTTAGCTCGAACTCTTAGGCCTTCACATGTTGCGAAGTCGAATACTTCCCGTGAATAATGCGTGAAAATCATCCGTGTCATAGTCTCAGTCCCACCAAGTGCATTCTCCCACGGATACGGGGACTCACCCTCGAGAGCGGAATGAAGCGGCGTAATCCGAAGTAGTATCAGAGGTGATCTGTGACCAGGAGAATCATCTCGTCGTGAGACAGTAATTCGGCTACCATTGGGTCCCTTCATCCCATGAACATTGGATGATGATGTGCCTTGAACCTCTGGAGGTTATTCGGACCTCCACGACTACAGTACACTGGCACATGCAATGCGCGACCAAAGCTATGACCCAGCCCGGCCTCAACAAAGGCCTGCTGATCAGCAATTGGTGCCTGGCAGAGCCTCTTGAACCAGACCTCGTCCCCGTCCTCGACTTACCATCTACATGTCAGTACATGACGACTTTATTCAATTTCATTTCGATCTAACTAGTAGCATAAATACCCAATTACTAATAGACTTTACATCCATGAACTTGGCCATTCATCGTCTAAAGTGGTGTAATTGCCAACCCTCCTTTTATTATTTCAATAAAATTCAAAACTTTCTTGGTCATTTAGTTTTGAACTAGGTTATAGTTCTAACATAGCATTCCACTTTTCTATATGTTATGTCATATATAATTTTCCGGCAAAATAACTCCACACAATCACTTCCTTATACATCCTCTGATTGTATATATCTTTTTCACTTTCAATTTGTAGTACACAATTACTACAATCACAAACATGGAACACCTGACGAGCCTGACATGAAATACACCATACATGCAGTGATATAAACCTGTCCCATGAACTCCTAGGTATTAGTGTACCTAAACTCCGATACCAAGCTATGACGTTGGTATCAATTTCACTACAATAGCCATGGCCTAAGCCCATGTCCCTCAAGCCCTAGGTAGTCGTATACCTATGTACGATACCATCTTTGTGAAGGTAGTGTCGAGATTTCAGCACAGTTAATCATAGCCAAGCCTTTACGCTGCTGACTACATATCCACAGGCCCGTACCCGACATGCCTACGTGTCATTATACCTTAGCTGAGTACCATCTTTGTGACACCCCAACCCATTGCTGAGAGCTTTGTGGATGTGAGATTGTCCCAATATCACACTCATTTGTCTCAATATATTGAGACCTATTCCTACATATTTAATTCACAAATATACAAAAATATACACTATAAGAAAAAAGGCTTTTGTTGACAGTTTTTCACCGTCAAGGTAAGGTATATATGTCAAGATTTGATACTTTTCTTATATGTCATCTATGCCAGTATCAAGAAAAGTATAAAACTACCTTGACATTTTTATATGTCAAGGCCGATTTGATTTTTACCAATTTATAAAAATTTCTAGTTACTACAAATATCAATATTAGGTACCGACCATATGTCAAGATTGCTTTTCAAGATTGTATCCAATATAAATTAGGGTTTTTTTGCTTGTTTCAAGGTTACCTAATGCATTTGTCAAAGCCATTAATATACAATTTAACATATTACATATATTAATCCTTATCTAAAGAATGTTGATTAAATCCAAAACTAAATCTAAATATTAAATTTTATATCTATAACAAATTTAAGAATCTAACTCCCATTTTCTAAGGCTGAAAAAAAATACATATCATATTTGAAACTATAAAATATTTTGGTTACATGGTTATTTATACATATAATTTGCTACATGATAAAATATAAAAATAAATAATAAAATCTTGCTCGTCATCTTGTACTCTTCAAATTGATGTTGTTGCATGTCATCAACCTATTTCAAATAAAGAAAAATATTAGTTAATATTTAAAATCTTATAGAAAAGATATATCAGTAATAAGATACCCAAAATATAATAATGGTACTTGACTAAAAGAACCTATAGAAAACACTACTTTTACCGATAAAAAAAAACAAGGAGAGAATAATAAATATTATTTTGATGAGTAAAAAACAAATGGATAATGATAAATATGCATTATCTATAGGTTCATATGGCACTTGGGATTTCTTTGACAGTGGATAAACAATTTCATGACGTGTGCTTAGCTAGACAGAAGGGTCATTTCCCCATGTAGTGCTCCTAAAGTATACCAAACATTCGCTCAACAGAAATTAGGATGGCCCGATGTATCATGATAGGTCTCTCATCTTCCCAGCCAAGTCCTCTCTTGAGTAAGATCAGATCAGCAGAAAAATAAAAGTCTAGCTACCCGGCATGTCCTATACTCTTGAAGATCTCCATGCCCCCCACACCTTCCCATGCTTTTTGAGAATGACCCTCTTGTCTTGCTCTTCCTACCTTCATGAATTTTCTTGAAATTTAACCACTACATTAAGCTTAAAAGAGTAGCCATACGATATTTTAAATATATTCTAAGAAATCACCTACTATTATCATAAATCAGCAAACAAAAAAAGAAAAAAAGGGAAAAAAAAGTAATTCCAATACCTAATACCTTAATTGCCAAAAAATTAGAATTCTTCCATTCCACCAGATAATCTGTTTTAATGAATCTAAGGCAGATTTAAAAGTTCCATTTCACAAGAAGTTACTTAGTATGATAATTGATGAGCTTGCATTTTAATTAATTTATTAAGAGGAGAGATGGTGCTTATCTTCACATATAAATGGATTCAGGATCATCTCTTTGGTGGTTCTTAATAAAAAAATAGTTATCAAGATTATTCAAATAACATGTTGTTGAGAGCAATGCGGAGTTTGAACATCTCTAAAGATTAAATGGGAGTAAGTTAGGTCCCAAATAACATTTGATCAATAAGCAAATTCATCTACAGCTGCAATTCACCATAACGTAAAAAATAGAAATATATGCATCTTCCCATTTATTAAAATTTTAAAAAATTTCTTAACAAGTATAGGGCTATATAAGAAAACTAGATAATTTTATGCCATGAGAATTTTCTTTATAGGACTATAAAAAAGGAATATTTCAATAATCGTGTAATAGAACTTGTAGTAACAATTCCCAGTACCTGCTCACAAGGAGATCTCAATCCTCCAGATATTTCTCTTGCAATAGCATTTGTAATGATTGCTCCTGGATTAATGGACTCCTCTCGATCCATATAAACTTGGAGCTTAACTCTTTCAATTGCAAGTGTTCAGTCTCAGGTCGCGACATATGCATCCTTAAACCATGATTTTCAACTTTGATATTATATCACAACTGTACTGAATAATGGTTGAATAATTCAAAACAAACAAAAAAAAGTTATTTTCTCCCATGAAATGTGCCAGGACCAATGGATTAATAAGTCAACAAGAGTAAAGGACAAAAAAAATATGAAACACAAAACCAATACACATGATAATTTCTACCTATAAGATTTCAATAACAACAACATTTCTGTTTTTCTTGTTCTCAGAAGCAAGACCACTATGTACTACGTGATCAAAAACGCATTTCTTGTGCCATATGCTAAAAAATCTGAGTGGAGTCAACGATCTACAGATGACTTTGCTACTTAAGCTAGATACCCTCCTCCCATGTCCCTCACATCCTTGAAACCCCCATTTTTTATCCACCCACCCTCAAATTTTCTCTCTTTTTCTAGATAATTTGAAAGATAGAAAATTATTCAAGAAAAAGATAGAAGATGAACTTACAACACTGACAGATCAGATGTGGCTACAAGGTATCTCACCCTACTTTGACAGCCCTTCATTGAGAATTCACAGATAATTTCATAAATTCATCATAGATAAGATTTCTCATGATTGATAGATATCTGGAAATCAAATGAAAAATAATTACCACTATAGAAGATCTTCCTTCTTTATGACAGACATCTTTGCTCGAACTCAAGATTTTCACTTTTCCTGAAACCCACACCCATATCATCTTTACCGATGTTCTTGATCAAGCAAACCAGAAAACAGAATTGGAGATTATGTATGTACCCTCAGAGGTGATGAAGAGATAAGGGATGTTCAAAATGTTTGCAACATCGACATGGCCTTTCTTAAAGTCCTCAACCGTCCTATAAATCCAATTCAATTCTCATAATCAAAACAAAACCCTAATACCTAGAAATTTTAGGAACAAAGGGAAGCGATTCATGATCGATCTACTTGACATCAAGATAACAGTAGCTCTAATCGATGAGGCCCTTAGCTGCATGAACATCAATGTCAATGACCTATGGCACTATCGAGCTACAAAAACAACAGGAAAAACAAGCTGGAAACATCTTGACAAAAAATAGCTTGAAGAGCCTTGGAGTAAAATGCGAGAAATTGGAAGGCACAACAGAAATGTATTATGAAAAACAAGAACCAAACCTTTGAGAGTCCATGAGGTAGAGAGTCGGGGGCTTATTATATGGGAGAAGAAGCTTGTGGGATGTGAGATTCAGTGGGTCTACGGAGGAGGCTTATTTCTCTCCTCCTCCTTTGTACAAGTTGATCACCCTCATCATCCACATCCTCTAGATTGCTCGTAGAGAATTACACAAGCAAATGACATATATTCATCCAAATGCCCATGCATCAACCCCTCCTATCCTCTTTCAAAATCACTTCCAGTATCTATGCTTTAGGGCTTCTACTGTAGTGGTCGAAAATCCGTCATTTCCACCCATTCCTACCCATTTCCTACCAAGACCACCACAACCAAACACCACCGCATGCCCATCCCTCCAATCCTCCATCCGCACAGCTCAAACAAACAAAGACCTTGTAACTAAAAGTTGGTGATCTGTGAATGGCAAGGACGCCATTATTAGTAACATTATTGTTGGAGATCGGTGAAGGCATGGTATTGAGAGAGAATGAAAAAAGAAAGAAGAAAGAATGGGGAGTGGGTGGCGGCGGTGAAGTGGGAGAGAAAGACTTGTAATATTAGGGTTCCTTGAAGTGAATGGTGGGGATAGAGTTGTAAAATGATTGGTCAGTTTCATCAGTAATGTATGGTCAATTACATTAGAGTCAGTTGTGTGATATAATTATAGTTTTTATAATTTCAAATTACCATAAATAATTTATAGAATAAAATCTTGTTTCCTAATATATAAATTTTTATATGATAACTTACAAAAATAAAAGTTAAGATTTTAAATGCGCCTTACTATCACAGATGAATTTTAAATTTATATTATCTTAATTTGCAGATTAGCAGAAAGTAATGAATTTTTTAAAATCAAATACAAGTTGATTTCTAATTTAACACTAAATAAAAATAGAGGAAAATAAATTATATATATTAATACAACCTAATAGAAATATAGTTTATGAAATTAATTTCATGAGTATCAATAAATAAAAAGATAGTTTATTATGTTGATTTCATTTGCATCAGTTAAATAAAAAATCTTAATTTACCTTAGAGATATTTATTTATTAATTTTAATGGATAAAAAAGGGCTTATAAGAATTTATTTCATTTTATTGATATAAAATAAAAAATAATCAATTTGATAATAGAATTTTAAATTGATATCAAAATAGTTAAAAAATTTATGAAATAAAAATTCACTTGTTTAGTTAAAATAATTTTTCACTTTAATTTATATTGTAGCCAAGTAAATAAGATATACACATATGAAAAATTGTAGCAAATATTATTTATTTAATTACCTTAGACACAGGAATATATTGACTATATGTTGACTTATAAATTATCTATCAATGTTATATCATATAAGTCATGGAATTCAATAAAGTTTATATATGTCATTAAAAGTATAAATAAGTTGAATATGTCATAATTGTTCATTATAAATAGACAATGTTAACATATACTATGTTAAGTCAACATAATATATGTCAAGGATGACCTTTTTTCTTGTAGTGATATGATAAACTATTTAATCAACAGTCCTTTTATACAACAAAAATGTATACATGAACTATATCCGACTCTCATCCCATATGCGGGTTAGCCACCTGCACTTGACCTATACCTGAAAGGGGGTCCCACGACGGGGTGAGCGATACCTAGTAGAAAATTCTCCTACAAAATTTCTCATGCCTAAATGCACATGCAATATTACATTAACATTAATCACATTTCCTTATAATTTATACAACATTATATGAAATGTTCTGTGATAAATGCATGAGATGGGGCCTCTTCATGCTCTGGCAGGAGTCCCAGTAGGCTCCTGGCTTGCAAATTGCCAGAGTGTGGAAACCCCGACTCATTAGTATTTAACCCGATGACAAACCATTGGACAACCCTCGATTTTAATTTATCAAATCTTAATTTTCTTTTTCTTTTGTGGGCCACGGTTGCCGGGTTTCCTTGCGGGGCGCTAACCACTTTCCAACATTTTCACGAACTTACATAAACCGGAATCATGTCGCCGTGAATAACATTTGGGTCTTTCACCATGGAGGAATCTACTGACTTTAGCCGCCCCGAAACATGTAATTTATCATTTTTGATCAATTTACACTTTCGTAGTCTCAACCTTGGACTTTGTCCTATTTTCCGAGCTCCACGTATTCATCAACAGATGAATACTCAATACCATGCACCCACACCCGACTCGACCAGCGATGTGACCATGCATATGAAATGCATGATAAGCGATGCGGTTTTTTCGCCATGTTACATGTATATATAGTGCCACATGAAACCAGCTAAGCCACCCGCCGAAATTAGGAATGATATAATTTTTACATATAATTAACATTCTATGATATGTTAATACATCAACAAACAAATATTAATATGATATTTTCACACACAGCATGTTATTTATTTATTTTTTCAACAATAACACACAAAATGGCTAAATCTGGGACTATAAAACGGGGGCTCTTGGTCCCGCCAGGGTTCATCCTTAGAATTGATATGATACGAAATACACTATAAAACCCGAAAACATCAGTCTCAGGATCAAAACCAAACTCGAACTTAGTTCGAAACTGCCTAAAAGCAGTCCTAAAATTTCAGCCTATACTGTCTTAACACAATTCCGAAAATTCAGCCAAGACTATCCAAAAACAGTCCCGAAATTCAGCAGGCAGGTCGAGTAAACCAGATCCGAAATTTCTAAAAATTCTACACTTAGTCAAATTGAGGACTGAAAGATTACAGCTGCTTTCAAGCCTAAGCCAATCCCAAGCCATTAAATGACCTTTAAGTACAAAATAATACAAGTAGGAAAATTCCACTACCTCGTGGGTTTAGTGAAACTTCAAGATTTTGGTGTCATATGATTCTGTGTTGTGAATCATAGCTTGCCTTGTTCTGATGAAAACCTACGGTCCGATTTCCATAGATATGAGAAAGAAGCAAAGAGAAGAAAAATAAAAATAAAAATATCTCTCTCCTACACGCTCTCTCCACGCGCGTTTGTTTATGCATTATTTGACTTTTATAGTTTTATATTATTATTATTATTTTGGATACATAGTTCGTATTAGCCGTTTGGAGTCTGTTGCATACGAACAATTTATTTCTTTTCGATTCATTTATTTTAAATGAACAGCCCTAAGCTTTCATTCACGACTTCAGGTTACCGTAAAAATCGTCGCGATGAAGCTATCACTGAAAAATACAAATATTCCGCTTGTCTCGAGAATTCTACAAACTTTTACGGTCGCTAGATTTAGCGAAAGACAATTTAACGGCACAATCACATTTCGTATCGAGATCTAGAGAATTTTCCTAGGCTTCACTGAACCATTATGACAATTTATTATTATTATTCATCATTTTGCCATTTTGAAAATTTCTAATTTTCACGGGTTTCCATCCCCACCTTTATGCAATCTCTGGCATTATTAGCCATTTTCAATATCCCGATATTTTTCAAAACACAGCTCGAGTTCAATTTTCATAATAGTGTTTGTAGAAAATGAGTCGAATAATTTCATGTATGCATGTGATGGAGCGTTACTTATCCTCCGTGTGACTTTGACAATAACTCTGATTCACTATGGTTTACGTCTTCGTACCTGTTCACTCAATACATGCGCGATGATAAAAACAACGCGTTAAGCATTTTCATGATTAATGGTTCTATATAGTATTGTCTTCCATTTCAATTTAAGTCAAATCATGCAATTTTTCTAAACCATGCTTTTGAATCTTTTTGAATGATCAATGCATATATAATACATATATTCATTTCATATACATTCATTTATGGCTCATTGATCATTCAAAATATGCACTTTCCTATGCAATAAATCATTCAAAACACAAATCATGCATTTCACAAATATTCTTATCATTTTTCCTATAAACAAATTTAACCTATGCTTTCGGTGCACATGATAACGGAATCACCCCACATGGTCCAAATTGGTTATGTGCCGCATAAAAAAAAAAGGCTTCTGTAACATAGTACGGTCCCGTCGCCACCGACACGTATTATTAAAAATCAATTGAACACTACCGATACCACTCACTGGCTACGAATCAAAAGCGACACATCATTACATTCATCTCCTAGCATCACACTAATCTCTTATTGTGCTACCAATCTATCCTCAACTCAAATTTAACGGTTAACATTCTATTAAGGGCGTTCAAATCATTCATAGCAAAATATTGTATAGTATGTACATTTATACAAATAATTCATTTTCAATACTCATGCAATTTTTTATATGCAAATCATTTCACAATCAATTAAAACAAATCAATATGCTTTTTCTTATAAATCATTTCAGCAATTCAAATCAGTTTGTAATCATTCAAACACTTTGGAATGAGAGAGAGAGGAGTGGAGAACAAACCAAAAATATTGTCGTCCTTCGATTCCTGTCCTTGGAATCTCGACCTCAACTCTGGCTTTTCTCCTTGTTAGCCCCCAATTCATCACAAATGACAATCATTTATTAGTTGGGTATTCTAAGGTTTATATTTAGGTCTTATTTCTACTCGACTTCCTTCCGGTATATTGTTCATTTCATTTTTCCCCATTTCCTCATCCTTAGACATTCTTATCATTCTTTTTAGGCATCAATATGCCTCATTTTGATGAATTTCTAGGTTCAATGGGGTCCAAATTTGAATACACTTATTTCAGGGAGATTTGTTCTCCTAGAAGTCTAGTTTACCCAGAATTTAGAATCACTCAATTTGGATGAGTGAAAATCAACTTATGGCTTAAATACCAAAATTGTTCAGAAACACCAAAACTCAGATCAACCGAACTTAGACTCGAAAAATGTATTTCCTCCCACTTTGACGAATTTCTCGGGTCTAATAGGGTTCAAATTTAGATACACTTATTTAGTAAAGATTTTTGTTCTCCAGAAGCTCCACTTACTCAGAAATTTTAATCACTTAATTTGATGTGTTATGGCCAAGTTATGCCAAAACAAAAACAGGTTTTGGGAAAAATTTTGGACAAGATCTCCTTAAAACCCAACATTTCCTTACACAAACACTTCTTATTTGAGGACCACAACCAATCAAAAACCAAAACAACTAGAGCAAATCTCAATAAAACACTTTTATTCAATTGTTTTCCCTAACCTAAACACCAAGAAATGGGGGTTAGGTTTGGTTTACTTACTCAAATCTCTCAATCTTCTACTTTTCTTCTTTCTCTTTTTGATCACCTAAATCCTTGATCCTATGGAGGAAAATCACCAAGTTCTTCTCTTCTTCCTCAACCGTAGTGTGCCATAGCTCTCCTCTCCCCTTTGCCTAAAATGTGGGTTATGGCATTCAAAGACCAAAAATTGGTCTTTTGTCCATTACATGACTCATCCCTCAATGTAGTCACTGGCCACAATCCAATGTTCCATAACAGCTCCATGCCTCCTCCTTTTTTTTCATTTTTTAAAGCTTCATTTCACTTTCATTTCCTCTCTTTCATTTCATCTCACTTATATGTGTTGGCAATTACATTACTTATTTATGACCCTTAGGTCCTCATTTGAAATTCTTGTACCAAATTTATTTTGGCTCTTGTAAATGTGTTTTTATCATTTTTCATTTTTAGCCATTTAAACCTTAAAAATATAATTTAATTTATTTTACACCTCAATGTTATAAAACTATTAGGGTATTTTTTGTGGATCATACATTATATATGCCACAATTGGCCTTGATGGTTAAAGGTGTTATTACTTGATTGGTGATAACATGCTTGATAATTGTTGTTTGATGAATGTTGATACGAGTATGCTTATATATTAACACTGAAATGAATGTTTGTTTGGAAATTATATGCATGTAATATAATTGTCCATGATACATGGCAAAGTGTATGGTTTATTTTATCCATATGACATTCATTACATATGTGACATGGAATTGACATGCAATGGTGCGTCACATTGCATATGAAGGATCCCGACCCGGATTAACCTCATGAACCCGAGGGGACCTCCCGGCACTCCAATGGATATAGAAACTTTTCCTTAAAACCATCAAATAAAATCCATGGAGCGAACCCCTTTACAATCCTTACCATTTTAGAAAATAATGCGGAAGCCGAAGTGGTAATTTTTTTCTTTTCTTTTTTCAAACACTTAGATTTTCGTAAAATCAAGCCAGTTTCCTCTGCTTCGACTCCTTCCCAAATTTACAAAATACCCGCATAAGCATTTAAAAAACACTTCTAATCTTCCAATTTTCAACTTCCATTTTAGGACTCCTCGTCCACAACTCAATCAACAACACAATATATATACCATACATTTATTCCTTTCTAATCATCAAAACATTCACAAAACTTCTTCAATTCCATGCACGCTTTTATATAAAAGATCACTGAGCTGGACTTAAGCCGACCGCCAAGTAGTTCCTTCAAAATATATCCATATATGTACATATATACATGACAAATTATTTGACATATAAATATGCAACCATTTATACAATGCGTCACACTGCCGCCTCCTTGATGGCTCAACTCACCTGACAAGAGGATGTCCTACCAACAAGAGACTGCCTCGTTGTTCTCGAAAATGGTATTTTGAAAATATGGAAAAGAATGAGCTAAAGGAGCCCAAAGTGAGTGTACATTTTCATTAAATAACATTTTCAGTATATATCAAATAAAGTACATACTTATACATAGTTTTAAAAATCCATTTTCCTTAAACTTTTCTTTCTTCATAATAAAGCAATACATACTTTATACATTTAAAAATCCATTTATGCCTTAAACTTTCTTTCTTCTTTCTTTCTTTTCTTTCTTTTTTCCTCGATGAACCAGTGGTATAACACACCCACAGCTCCAAAGTACCACTTCATGGTATTACCCATGGTGAGATCTTTTCTTCTCCACCACTACTTAGGAAACTCACGCTGAAGCAGTCCAAACAAGGAAATCTTCATCACTACACAAGGATATTGTTCTGCACACTCCAAATTCCCACAGCAATCCTACATCCTGTCCTCTCCAAACTACACTTTATGCCCTGCTTACAAAGTACCACAGCTCATATGCACAGAGGTCAAGCATGTGTTTGAATAGGTAACCATCAAGAAACATTTATGGTCAAAAATACATTTATAAATTCATTTAAATCCTTCACTTTATCATGAAACCTCATATATATATATATGCAAATATACATATGCATTCTTTACACATTTTTAAACTTTCATATAATACCTTAACATATGCATAAGATATATAATACTTTAGTATAAATATATATATTGATGCAAGATAAACATGTACATTAAATTTTTCATTTACATTAAACTTCTTTTCATTTAGCAACATTTACATTAAACTTATTTTAACATCAAAATTGCTCACTTAAAACTCAATTTGCAAAACATCATTTTTACACTCACCGTCACCGCCGCGATCCCTTCCGCTTCCCTTCCGATAATCCTTTTCACCTTTTTCTGGGAAACACACAACCATACATTGTAGTCTCCATTGAATCCACCATACATTCATTTAAATCCTAAATGAAATAAATTACCCTTAAGCACTAAAAAAAACCCACACTCATTTTGCCAACCTTTTTCCAATAATGCTCTATAGACTTTATGACTCAAAAAATTATTCAAACGGTCTTCAAAATTTATAGAAACTTCCAGATCAGTCCTTGCAGTATCCACTGATACCCTCCTTAAATTTTCAATTTAAAATTCATTCTAAAGCCTCTCAACCATATAACACAAGTTACAGCATGTTTTTGATGCCAACTCTGGTTAACTCCCCTGAATCACCTACTGTTATCCTTGATTACTTGTGATCTTTGACTCCATAAATTGGAAATGGTTTCTTTACTAATTTGAAGCTATTGTCTCTATCGTTTCTTCTCCAATTGAATCACCTAATTTGATCACCAAAACTCAAGTTATTGTATTTTACATCTAGATGGATCTCAATTTGCAGAACAGAATCTGCACATAGCTCCACTTTATAAATTTTCTGGTGGGATTACAATTTGCATGAACTCCTTCAGATAAATTTTTCCCCTAGAAGTCTATATATTTACCCAGAATTCCAATCACTCAATTTGGATGAGTGAAACCCAGTTATGGCCAAAAACACTGCCAACAATACCCAAAAACAGTTAAAATCAGCAGGAGCTGGCACTGAGCCACCTTCAGTCCGTATTTGGGAGCCTTAGAGCTACAATTTTCTTAGTCCCTTCTTATACATTTGTATCCCTATCTCTTATGGTTCTTTTACCAATTGAATCAATTCATTTGATAATTATAACTTAATCTATAAATAAAACAAAACAGGGTTTTACAGAAATTTTGACAGCATACCCTTTACTTTGCATAACATGATCTTAATGCCCTCAATTCAAATCCTTTTCAAACCAATTCCAATACATTATACCTCACTTCATAAATCCCTAACCACTCAACATCAAACCTAACCATTCACTCACTTGATTTTTCAAAACCCTAACCTAATCCATTTCTTTTCTCAATTTCTACTAAATTCATCATGATTCAACCCAATACCCCATAATTGGGGTTTTATCCACAAACCTCAACAAATCAAGGGTTTGTGTGAGTCTCTCAAATCAAAACCCCAGGTTTGGAACAAACCAATCTCCATAGAAAAACCCTAGTGATCACACCAATAACCAGAAGATCCAAAAGACACTTGACTCATACAAAAAACATACCTTTGTTCTTCTTCTTCTCCTTCCTCTTCTTCCTCTTTCTCTTCCTTTCCCTTTTCTCCTCCATACACAGTGCTCACCCTTGGAGAGAGGTCACAGAATTATTTTGTTTGTCTCCCCATTTAAATATTCTAATTTCTCTTTAATTACTCATTGTCCCTTGAATTTAGCTATTTAACTTAGACTTTGCTAAAATTGCATTTGGAGCCATGAATCTCAATATTGCCATTCTCAGATATTTTAAATCATAACTTAGCCATTAAGAAAGGTTTTGATTGGCTCTCACAAGAAAAACATCTCCCTTATAGCGTATTTTATCTCGCCACCTATATCGCGCTTTATACCAATGATTAAATGTCAAAAAATATAGCTCTATGGTCGTCTAAACTTCACATTGACCATGAAATATCTCAATTAAATCCTTCACAATGGATTCCGTGCTCAAATCACCTAAATCTGATTTAAATCATTAAAACAAACTTAATAATAGCGTATTATTATCCGAATTACGTTCGGATCGCCTGAAAACTATCCAAACGGACTCCGTTTCACCCGGCTTCCAACTCTCCTGCACTCTATGCATTATTTCGACATTTATTCGCCCACTCGAAAATATCGGGCCAAATAAGAAAAGTTCCAATTTTTGTACCCTAAATTACTATTCACTAGAATTCCAATTATCTTCTAAATATCAGTTCAAAGTCATAGGAACTGAAATTTCTTAAAAATTCCTTTGCAAACCCTCCATCCGATATAATAAGAAAAAATCACTGAGGTTCCTTAGGGCACTCGGTTAATTTTTCGAAATTCCACTTCATGCCCAAATGACGTCCAACGCTTTCTAAATTCTAAGCTACCCTCGTTTCTATCATTGGACCTCTAATCAGTTCAAAAACTACTATGATAACATTCAATCAAGTTGGGGTTTTACAGCATATGCTCGGGAACATCGCATTTCATGGGTGTGAGTGCATGGTTAGAATCAACACCGCATTTGGTGATTGATGGGTAGGCTCGGTACCATTAGATGAAGTCCAACAGAGTCGCACGGTTGCATGAAACGGAAAACTTATGTCGGGTAATAGCAAGAAGGGTTACTTCGGGTGAAAAGACCCAAAGCTACCGGTTCATTACACTCCAACGGTGGAAACAAAAGAGTAAAGGCGTGCGGAGCCCCCAAAGTGAGACTCCAAAAACTACCGCCCACAAAGATACATGGTTTGAATATGAAATGATTATTTGAGGTGTAACATCTAACAAGTTTTGGTTTATAAACAAATGAATTTTTTTTGGAAAAATGATCATTGGATGTGTAATCCAACATTAATGACGGATTTTATCACACATTAAAATTGCACAGGTGATGGGAGTCGGGGTTTATAAGTGTACGAAGAGTCTCATGTCATTTCATAGCATGGCATGTAGAATCTCCAAGTTAGAATTGGCATATTCTTAGTTTTGAATGTTGATGTGAATCGTCATGTAAATTGTATGTGCACTTAGGGGCGGGAGTAGCCTCCTCGTAGGAATTTTCATTTCCCATCAAGGGCCTCAAATATACTGAAAAACATTTCAGGTGTGGGACTTACACCTTTGGACGGTTCTCATCCGAGGCTGCAGTGGTGAAGAAAGCCAATTGCAGGGCTTTATACTACTTTGTAATTATTTTTGTAAAATTATTTGGAAAAAATTATTTTTGTAAAATAATTTGGAACGTAAAGAGTTGTAATTGAACTCATATGGACTATTTTTAATATAGTCTTACATGTCTTTATATGAATGTGGGATAAATGTAGTCCGTATGTCACTTAATTTTTACCATAAATGGACCCAAAGGCACTCATTGTGTTATATTAGCCCCGCATGTGTCATATATAATTGTATTATTGTAATAAAGTTAATTTTGATGTAGCTCCTCTGTAGGTATGTGCGAGACTCGTCCGATTTGACATTTTTGTAAAATAATTTGGAACAAATTATTTTTGGCATGTACTAATATGTAAAGAGTTGTAATTGAACTCATATGGATTGTTTTTAATATAGTCTTACATGTTTTTATATGAATGTGGATAAATGGGCCCGATGTGGTCAATTTTTACTCATAAATGGACCCGGTGTACTCATTGTTATATTCTACCTGGGACAGCACTCAGATATTTGGTATGTTGATTTTGGATAGCTCTCTATAAAAGAGACCTTGTCCCATTTGTTAAATTATGGATCCCAATATGAGACACAATGGTGTGTGGTGTCGAAGTTACACGATATCCACAAGCTTTCTACGGGTTGCCTGATGATCAATAAAGCGATCCTGATTTGTATGCCACATCTCACCTCCTGGGCGAACCTGCTGTTTCCGCAAACAAGAAGTGTTCTTATTCTTTGCTTCTTCCTTTTCCTGCTTGATTTCCCTTTAACTCGCAAAACATACAAATGAGGGGATTTGTGTAATTTTGAATATAGGTGTGAATCTATCATTTAAATTACATAACCACATGAAAAGCACGCTATAAATGCTAGTATGATTCACACCTATCAACTAGATTGGCCCACGGGCCTCTAGAGGAACAATGCGTCATAGGAGAAATAACGATCAAGGAAGGTCACGAGAACCGACCTCTCCATGCTCTGGCTGTGTCGAGTAAAGGTAGGGGAAGGCCGCTTTGGGGCTTACCCTAACCTTGCCCAAAGGAGACATCCCTTCCCACCTGTATATGGAGGGCTTGATGGCTGATCCAACTTTGTTCGAGGAGCCGCTCCTAAAAGACCTCGAGGAGGAGGTCATAATCGCCTTGGACTCCGGTGTGGACCCCAAATGATCACAAGAAGGTTTTGGATCTTCTAAGGGACTCCACACCTTTTCAAGTGGTTTTCGTGGTACCTTCTTGTCCTTGTATACGTTCCATCTCCTTATTCTTCCCTTTTACTTATGGATTATCATGTAAATTAGCATATTTAGGACATGAATGACCAAATATTGCGACCCCCGACAACACCAACTCAACAAGCTCTCTCACCTGTGGGAAGGAACTCAGATCACTCTAAAACCACAGTCGAGTCCGTGGTTTCTATTTTGGAAAAGGAGGTGACCAAGCTACGTCATAAGTTGTCTAAGGCATCTAAGGTGCGCGAAGTGTTGGGCAATCAGATTAAGAAGATTCCTCAACTAGAGACAAAAGTGGCTAACTTGAAACACACTAACGCTGTGCAGTGTAGTGTCCACAAAGCGGAAGTTGAGGTCCACGTATCAAGTCGAGCCTATAGGGCTACAAAATCGAAGGCCGTCCCAAGAGCACGCAGCCACCGAGGCCAAGGACTTATTCTATGTTGTAGAGAAAGTCCTGTAGACCACGGGCCGTACAACCACTAAGCCAAGTTGCCCCGCCCCTTCTATGTCGAACAATACGATTTGTCTACTACGAGCCACGTGGGGCGAAGGTCGCCGGCACGCGATGGCACCGAGTCCACAAGGAATTCCTCCGCTTCGCTCCGCCATCCTGGATTCGTTCAACCAAATTGATCTATCTTGGGGCGCGCCTACCAAGATAGCCAACGCCCCTCCAAAAGCCCGAAGTTCTCGTGCCCTCAAACGTAAGGCACCTTCCGCTAGCGCCTCGAACCCCGCCACCTCGACCATTCATGATTATCCCGACATGAGTTCTCTCCCCTACTAATGTACCATGACCACCTTAATCAACTTGTGTTCTTTGTTTTTGGTAATGGAATATTTTATCAACCCTCATTGTTGTTTGATACTTTTACTAGAACTTCCTAGTGACTTTCGAAAGCACTGGTTTCTATTCATGTGTGATTCCTAGTCCTCTCGTTTTTATTCGAGCATAACGTTCCTCGTGTAGAACATAAGGCTTCCCTCTTACAAGGCTCATCTCATGGAGATCATCCTTAGAACGTTAGGGCTCCTCCCACTATAAGGCCTCCCGCCTACTAGGGCTCATCCTACGGAGGCCATCTTACGAGGTTTCTTCGCCTTATCAGCTCACCCCTACTGACCATCCTTCAAGGAGGCTTCCCGCCTACTAGGCTTATCTCATGGAGACCATCTCAAGGAGGTTTCCCGCCTACTAGGCTCATCTACATGAGACTCATCTCACCATCTCGCCAAGGCATATGGCACGTCGATATAAGGCTCTTACAATGATTGAAATTGGGAGTAGAAACGACTTAGCAAAAACAAAAAACTTTGTTATTTATTTTTTAGCCTAGTGATGCATACAACTCATGATTGTTGGTATTAAGAAATATTTTTTCAAATAAAGTGAGTTCTAGGGTCAAGGCTCTACCCCACCTCCCGACAATTGTATCCTGGGGATGCCTCGTAACCGTCCGTTAGCGATGCGATGGCGGTCCTTACCAGTTATGTTTTAGTTTCCCTTCCTCAAAGGTCTGCCAAAGGACCAGCTATCCTTTGCAAAATGCTTTGGGTTTGAAAACTTTTCCACCTGTCGAGCAGCTGAGTTTCGACTGTGACCTGTGGTCGCCTCCCTCCCCTTCTTCTTTAAGCTCATCCAAGGCCCTATGCGAGCCTCTGCAGTGGTCACCTATGTGAAGCTGCAGGTTCGAGCCCGCCTCGACAGAATCTACGCCGCCTACGCCAAACGTGTAAGAACATACGGTCCTCGAGGTTACCCTGAAGCTATACGATAGCCCAAGTAAGCATAGCAACTCATCCACCCACTTCTCTTTGCATATTGTCAAGCGCTTTCTGCGCCCAAGCAAAGTTTATTCGTGACCCCCACCCGCCCATTGATCAGAGGATACCCTAGGCAGTGATGAGTAGACATTCTTGATTCCGTACTCCATACAGAATTGTTGGAACGCTTTTGCTATCAATGAACTATGTAGCCCTGTCCAGACAAGCCGAATGTGATTCCCGTAACTACACACGATCTCCCCGCATAAACCTGACAAGCCGTGGTTACCGTGACCTGCACGTAGGCTTCCGCTTCCGCCCACTTGGTGAAATAATCGCGGCCACCAAGATGAACTCCCCGCTAGCCGCAGCCAAAAGCGTAGGTCCTGACAATGTCGTCAATCCCACTCTATAGAAAGGTTGTCACACATAGTGGAGTGCTTTGGCTGGCACATAGATGACGTTGCCGAACCTTTGGCATACATCACACTTAAGCACAAATGCCTCCTTGATTCCCGCTCATTGTTGGGAGCCAAGAGGGTAACCAAGTCATGCGATCTGCTGGTACAACACCGCTTCCAATGTGCGTGTTGTACACGTCAAGGTGAACTTCTGTGTTTCCACGATCCGCCGAAGCCCCTGGTATACACCTCGCACGGGGCTCCCAAACGCCTATGCCAAACAGCGTCAGCTATTAGGGAGTATCTTGTCACGGATTCCTTATTTCTTTACTACCTCGGCGGTCAGCAAAGCCCATTCTTCGTATAAGATGGGGTTATCCTAGAAGGCTCGACGTGGTGATCAATTGCGATGGATCATATGTTGGACGGATGAACAACGATGACGCTCAACTCCACATTACATCGCATTATCGTCCAGCCAAGTGGACGCCCCAAATTAGCAAGGGCGTCTACCATTTGATTTTCAGATATGGGGATGTGTGTCACCTCGAAGTGCTTAAAGCCAACCAGGAGGGCATGGGCCATCTACAGATATTGTTCCATCATTTCTCTTTTAGCCTCGTACTCCCCCTACAACTGTGATGCCACCAACTAGGAGTTGCACCCAAGTTCTAGGGCTACAATTGAGAGCTGCTTGGCCACCATTAGCCCGAGAAGGACTACTTAGTACTCAGCCTCATTGTTAAAGATTGCGAATTTGAGTTTAACTGCTTGTGCGATAGTAGAACCTTCTGGTGTCCTCAGGACGATGTCGGCGCCCTCGCCTCTGCGCCGAGACGATCCACAGCCATGATCCACCTTTAGTCCCCGCCCTGGATGTCACCTTTCGACCTTCCTGATAAAGTTGGCCAAGACCCCTTAATTGCACTCTTGGGTCGGTACTTGTTAAGACCAGATTATATATATACATAAATTAATAAAACTATTACTAAAGGACTATTAGCTAATCCCTCAAAGAATAACGCTAAAAACTCGTTATAAAATTCTCAAACTCATGATGCGATTTAGTAGCAAACTCCGGTACTCCGTCACTTAGTGAACTATTCGGGCCCCTGGGCAAGAATGGCGCCAAAAAATTGTTAAGACCATATTATATATATACACAAATTAATAACACTATTACCAAAGGACTATTAGCTAATCCCCGGCAACGGCGCCAAAAACTTGTTATAGACCAAACTATATGATGCAATATGTGTATGCCAAACTTCTGGTATTGCCACTCAAGAACTATTTAGTCCCCGGCAACAGCGCCAAAAACATGTTAGCCAGATGCTTTTGTAGATGAAAAGATTGATTTGCTTCTTTTCTAAAATGTATTCATAAAAATTTGAGTTGGCATTGATTACTGCAAGTGCATAGGTCATACAAGTAATAAAAGTAGATATTTAAAGTCCAAATATCGTTCCCACAAGGAATGATGATAACTCAAAAGACTAACTACCCCAACTACTCAAGATCATTACTATTTGAACTCTACTGTTATGATGATGAGATGACTAAAAAGAATTTTAATCCTAGATTCAATTCCTTAATATTCATGAAAATAATTTTTAATAAAAAATGGGTTTGAGAATTCATTGAGTGAGACAAAACTGGATATAGATCAATGAGTAATAATCAATTTCTGCATCTTTTCGATTCATAGCTCAGTCATAAATTGGAAATTTGAGTTTGTCAAAGATGCATGGTATAGTTTGATTCTCCCCTTAAGTAGTTTTTCACTGAGATTAGTTGGTTCATATTCATTTCTAATACATGATTCTAATCGGCTACTTGTAATTTGTAATCTCCTTTCTAAGATTTAAGTATTTTTTTTTTCTTTTCAGTACTCATACCTGCATCTTAGGACTGGATACTCTACCCCCCATAGACAAAGATATGCTTTCTCCACCTGATCCACACCCTCACCCTTTCGCTTCCCAGGTACTCATCTCCTTTATTGACATCTTAAAAGTTAAAACGGATCGGGGACCAATTCACCGTAAAGAGAAGAAACCCCTTGAGTGATTAAACTGGATACTCATTCAACTATCCTCAACACGAGTAAGTTAGCGATCTATTTTGAGTAACTCCATCAGAGTTCATTAGTTCCTTAGCATTAGTCTACCATACCCACAAAAGAACTCTATACTCGTGATTCTCCATCTCCCGTGTCGCGCAGGGCTTCCCTGAAATCGAGTAAGATACAAGACTAAGCCAAGGTACAATTCGCATCAGCATCGGGAACAAACAAATTCAAAAACAATACCAATCAAAAAAATTCAAGAATTCTAATTACATGCCTCTTCCACCTTGTGCATAAAAATGACTATCATCATTAACCCATTTCCAAAGAGCTCAACTTTTCAAAACTGGTTCACTCATATCGTTGACTAATCATCGTGAAAATTCACTCGAAATCATAAATGAACTGAAATAAATGAACCTTAAACTTTCCTTCCCTCAATTTAAATCATTGTCAGAAATATGATTTTATAAATAACTTCCAGCTCGAAGCTGCACTTCAGTTCAATACCCAAATCCAGAAACATAAAAGAATACCAACTAAAATCTACATTCAAACTCTACTGAAACTAACTCTACTAAAAAGAAAATAAAATAAAAATAAAATATACAAGAGAGTCTCTCAACTATCCGCATCCCTGTATCATAAAATCAAGTATCAACAGATGCTGTCTATTTATAGATTCCCAATGTTTGGGCCACACTCATTAAGTTGTGGATGCCCAAAATTTGAATAAAATTGTCACTCCGTCACGACATAGTCTCCTCACACCTGTGGCGTAGTTTCGCCTTTGTCACCGGCCTCCGACGTAGCACATGCGCCTCTATCAAGACCCGTCTCAGCTCTTCTTAGATTCCTACCGTGACAAACTTTGATAATGTCGCGTATAGAATTTCGTGTAATGGGCCTTATTTTATTGCAATGTGAATGTATTATGTCGCGACAATTCAAACTGCTTGCAAACCAACTTCCTCACGCGCCTTCGCTTCGAGTCTATCACGACATAATTTTCCTGCCGTAATAAACATTTCCTTTGTCACCGTCAACTCGTCGCAAATGTGACTCTTTCTTGAGTCCTTAGCAAATTCCTCGTCGCTGACAAGAAACCCTTGGTCACGACTTTCTTCTCCGATTCTTATCGCCACGAGCCGCTTTCATCGACATAGAAATCTTTGTTGCGACATGTTTGACTCGCTAATCTTAGCTTCCTCCTTATATTTCAAGTATAATCTAATTTTATTATTTCGCGATAGAATTTTTATCATTTCAGCTTTTATTGTCGCGATAAAATTCCTGGCCACCTACGTAGATTCCCACCTTCACTCCTTACTATGCTCCAACATCTGTTCCATTCTTTTGTGTCGGGTTTCAACTCCTTGTCGCGATAGACTTCAACTCCTTTCATATGTTTTGCTTCTTTAGCGACATAAATAATCTTTTCGCAACGTAGACTTATTGCCTTAATTGTGAATTCTCGAATGTTGTCGCTACTGCACTATCTTTGTTGCGACATAAATTCCTCCTTGAGCTGGCTTGGTTTTGAAAACTTTGTCACAACATAAAAACACTTATCTCAATTGACTTGTGTTGGCATTTTCTCTCGTGACAGAATTGTCTCTTGTTGCGAAAGAGTTCATCTGTTAGTCTTCATCTTTTTATGTTGCGACAAAGGAAATATTATCGCGACACAGCTCCTTTGATCTTTGCCTTGATTATTGTCATCATGACAGTTACACCGCCATGACGCCTTCCTTTCTTCATTCTCTTTAGTAATGTCAGGATATTAGAACTCTTTGTCGCAACAAAGATTCTATTTCTCGCCTTTAAGTTTATCCCTTCGAACTTTGTTGCGACATATAGCTGTTGGTCGCTTACATAGTTCTTTTGGTCTTCTGAATTGTGTCGCGAATAAAAACTATGCTGCTCACAACAAAGATCGCATAATTTCCATTTTTTCGCTTCTTTTCGGCTTGTTTTCTCTCATTTTTCAATTAACACCTATAAAACACAAAGTTGGTGAATGTTCCATAAGTTGGCATACAAATAGAGCTGTAACCTAAAACATGCTAAAAGTTTTATTATGCCAGATGAGTTTAAGACTCATCAAATTCAATTCCCTCAAACTTAAAATTTTGCCTGTCCCCAAGCAAAGAAAGAAACTTTTGTTTGTCCTCAAACAATTTAGCTTTGATTTTTAAGGACATTTTTTATGTTTAAAGCTCAATTAGGCAAGAAACATAAGTCAATTGTAAAATTACTTTTAAATATGTTTCCAATCATAGAATCAAGAAGATTTTCAATTAAGTTCACTAAACCAACAAATAATTCATACGCTGTAAACAATTTAATCATTAAACCCCTGATTTGTGTGTGTATGTTGGTTCTCTCTTTTCCTGTGTGTTAATCTTCTAGGATAATAATTGCTGGCGCATTTCCTTCATTTTAAAGCCCCATATGCTTGT
The DNA here is from genome assembly GCA_016808115.1 of Tetrastigma voinierianum. Taxonomy (NCBI): domain Eukaryota; kingdom Viridiplantae; phylum Streptophyta; class Magnoliopsida; order Vitales; family Vitaceae; genus Tetrastigma; species Tetrastigma voinierianum. The sequence goes on from JAEQBH010008578.1 coordinate 156,703, forward strand.
TGATCATATTACTCTCCACTCAATGTAAAGTATAATACCACTCGTGATCAAATAGTACTAGGCTTCAGTAATGTGTGCTTAAATTAGATACTTAGACATTTTAAAGCTCAATTTTTATTACTCCAGACTTCACTGACAACTTACACTCCTTGCCTTCTCTTGATGCATCCTTGATTTCTCTTGATTGTAAGTTTCCAACCTTCCCATCAGGTTTGTACATCTTTTTGCATATTCTTCATTGTGATATCTTTTTCTCTTTTTCATTGTCCACACACAAAAGATAATTTTTCTCCCTTATTTGGAGAAGCTCATCTCTCACCAAGTTTGATGGAATGGTAAATGCTCTTTAATCTTTGCTTCTACCTCCTTTAACGAACGTCCTTGGGTCAATAAACTCCTCATACCAGTTGGCATTAGGTACTAGTGTTAAACACCTACTAATTGTTCCAGGAAGAAGGCTACAAGACCAAACTCATTCCTGATGCTTTTCTTTTCACACCTTCTTTCATAACTCCCTCTTCATCTTTTCTTATCTCTCTGCATTTTTTTTCACAACCCTTTTTATCCTCCTCCATAACTTGAAATAATATTCCCCAAACTTGTCCTTTTCTATCATTGATGTATTTTGTCTAATAATCTAGGAAAATAAGGGTTCTTTACTATAGGATTGTGTTTAAGGAAGGAATTAGTTTCTCATTTGTTGGTTGATGATGATTGGCTATAGGCTCAAATATAGGAACTAGTGTATATGCTTATGCATATCATAGGTAGGTTTGAAAGGCTCAAACTTCCAAGGATGGCCTAAATCATTTCCTCTCTCGTTAGTGGTATTGCCTTGTGGGATTTTTTGTCTTAACTAATAATCCAACAAGTTCTAGGACATTGAGATTAATGTGATGTGGATCCTGTAATATGTTCCTAATCATAGCACAATTTGTTTCTAAAAAGCCATTTTTACCATGTGCAAATTTTATTTATTTTTATAATCAAACTGCTTTTACACAAACATAATATAGGTCTTATATGTTCCATCAATCTATTAAAGTCTTCCTTCTTTTCTTGAAGTTCAACACATTTATTTATAACTTTACCTTTCCAATTCCATTCATTTTATCCTACCCTAATGAATACCTATCATCAGGTTTTTATTTTGAGATTTGTTGTTAAGTGTTGTTTAACAAGTTAAGAGGTTCATTTTAAGTGCATTCAACTCAAACAATCCAACACAACCACAATCTCATTCATTAATCAATCTAATCAACCAAACATGTTGCAAAGAATTTAACAACTAGATCTTAGGTAACTCCGGTTTCTTTTATTCAACTCATTATTCCTGAAACCTTCATCAATTCCAATTCATTCAAAAGTAAACATAAAGAAAGAAAGAACATATGCACAAAACACACAAAAAATTTTACAAACAGGGTGAACACCAATTTGAGCAAAAAAAAATGCACAATTTATATTTCATTGAATGTTTCAAGGGTGGACTTTAGGTACAGAGAGGGAGAAGATATGGAAGAGCAGGGTGAGCTATTTTATTTTTCTCACAAGTGCCGCAGTAAAGACATGTGTTAACCGGGATCTAATTTGTAAATTTTACCAGAAGGTGGAGAACTCGTGGACTGGACTTATGGTTGTCGACCTATCGCCTTCCATTTCTCATTGCTAGTATAGACCACTCCATGGTTATGGCTAATCGTTGATCATTTCATTTTGCTCTACCCAATAGACTCTCGTGGTTCCTCAAACTCACCTCGCGTAGTACATCTTTATCAGGTTTTCGTTATCACTATATCCAAGCTTTCGCCTAGCACTTCCTCCCTGTAGTTCAGGTGCCCATCGCTTCATTGTCCATTTTTTTCAATTATAGCCTTATCTTCCTTCTGATGTTCCTTTCTTTGTACGTATACCAAGGCATCTGCCTTCTCGCAAGAGCAAAAGTTCCTTTTCCTCCATAGGCATCCCTCCTTTCTTTCAAGCATTATCTTGCAAGAGGGCCGACTCATCTCCTCATGAGCTTATATGAGAGAAAAACATCTTCTCTTGCTCTCAGTTCTTCACTCAGCTCTTGTTCTCTTATTTCCCATCTACTCTTCCATTCCTCATCTCTCTACTTTAGAGCTTCTTCCAAGTTTTGGTCCCTCTTTTTCAACTCAGCCACCATGTACTCATCCCTGAGTTGTAGTTGGAGCTTCAACTGGTTGTCCCCCTCTTCCATTTCTTGCCTCATGGCCTTCAACAAGTGTAGCACTGCAGCATTGCTACCTAGAGGCTCTGCTTCGCCTTGCTCTCTCAGGTGGACTTGTCTCCTCATCATGGAGAAGGCTAGTACCTGGCTACACTCTCGCCCTTGCTGAGCTTCGTGCTTTCACCAGCTAAGTGGTCGACGTGTTTCTACTCGGTTCTTCTTCTTCATTGGGCTTTCCACTTGTCTTCCCCCTCAAGCAGCCCCTCACTGGTGACTCCTATTAATGCCGTGGGTGATGTCTTAGAGCAGCTTCTCCTTTCCTTCCACTGCACTCCCAGACACAGCATCCCCTAAGATGCGTAGGCCCTGAAATCGTTGTCATGAGGAATCATCCCTCAATCCTCCTCTCGTAATACCGGGGAATTGAGTTTTCTGTCATCTTGCCCACACTCGAATTTATAGCCTTGAGGATGGCACAAGATCGGCTCTTTCTCCCGACTGGGTGTAGGTGCCTGAATGTAGCATGACCTAACATAAAAATAAAACCACACCTTGTCGGGTTTAGTCGCTGCTCTTCCGGCGCCATGGACTCATGCGGTTCTTCCTAGTGGCATTCCACTTCCCTTTGCTACTCCAGAAGGTGTCTACAATATTCTAGTAGTTAGGTGCTTCCCACCCGCCTTTGAATTTCGATCCATTCTTCATTTCCCTAAGATTTTAAGTCTGGATTAATCATGTTTGCCAAAGGATATCCATTTCTTACCTCCGATGTAGACAATTTTTATCTTTCATCCCCACCATGTTGGAGTAGAACTCCTTCACCACATCTACGAATCTAGAGCTTTGTGCTCGTAGAACATATGTCATCCCTTGCTTTCGACCAACTCTTGGAATAGAGAAACCCACTTGTCGAAGCCTCTCCCCTCATGAAGTCTCCGGTCGAAGCCTATCTCCTCCAAGCACATAAGTCATATCGTAGACCCGGGCCCCGTCGCCCCTCGATCCCGCCTGCCGTAAAAAAAGGGGCTGAATCCTAACCGGAACTTTTTACTTGCTTTTTCAGACATCGCGTGCTCAAGTCTTGTATAACTAAATCAAATGTCTTATTCAAAGATATAAAAATAAAACTACCATTGTAGTGATGTTTACAATGTTAATACATACAGTCCTGCGTCCCATTTACATATATATAAAAACTCCATACTACATTTACATATTCGTAGCTACGAACTCCATATCGTGGTGAACCCCTACTAGTGTGCTGGCCCAACATTATGCGGAAGATCGCGAGCGTCCTCTTCTGTACCTACACAGATAAAAACCCATGCTAAGCTTTACACTTAGTGGGAAACATATGACTTATATGTACATACGCTCTCGATACTCAGATAATAAGCATATAACAATAACAGATATTCATTAGCAGATATCAGGATTTTCATGAATTCATATAACAAACTTATACACCTACTTGTACTTATAGCAGACTCATACTTATTCGAATCTCCCGTAGGACACATACTTGTACTTATCATTGCACTTATACTTTTATCTCGTATCACTCCATAGGAGTTACAGCCTATACTGGTGCTGTATATCCGTGAGTACCACGTAACTTATACTTATACAAAGGTACCCGTCGGTACATTCAGAGCAGCACGATGTACATTACTTTATTCTTATTCGCTTATTAGAACCCCTATCATAACTCGTACTACCTAAACCAAAATAAGAGAAATGAGTAGACACAAGACAATAAGTACCCGAAGGTATCAAGAGATAGTGATAAGGTGCCGTAGAGCACAAAGCGTGAGTGCCGAAGCATTCTATCGTAAACGTAACAGAAGTTCCGTGAGCAGCGTGAGTGCCAAGCACCGTCAGAAGTACCGGCTACCATACATGCCCGCCCATAATAAAGTGTCGTGGCACCCAGCAGAGTGCTAAAGCACTGATCAGAACATGCTTACCCACTTAACAAAAGTGTCGTAGCATTAGTAGGAAAGCCAAGCACCAATCGGGAATCGCAGGTCTCCGCCCATGTAAATGTATATGTCGCTTTCATTTAAGATCCGTCTTTGGCATTCCTACAATTATATGTGTACTCGGTAACTTCACTATCTTATAATAGGGGCATTACTGCCATCACCATCGAACTCGCGAGGAGGAAGCTCTCGCCAAGGCGTGCAAGGTACCTACCACTTTTTCCTTTGCTTTACCTTACAAGCATGTATGGACCCTTTCATACACTTATAGGGTCCTTATTAGTCCAATAGACAAGTCTTCGGAACAACGGAAAAACAAAACGAAACAAAAACACATCCTTTCAATGTCAAACACGCTTCGGCCATATTCAAGCTCTTCGCTGCGGTGGAACCCGAGGATGGAAAATTCCTCCTTCTCGGCCTCGGAGTGTCCTTCACCGCTATTTAGGGCCTTCACAGATTGCGAATCTCTTCACCAATGAAGGATCCCCGACATTACCCACTTGTCATGCTTTTGGTCATTTTTCCTACAAATCTAACCAAACACAATAAAAAGCATATATTCTCTAGAAAACACTCCCCAAGTATGTTCTAACCCAACCAAACTAATCATAGGATTAATTAGGGTTTTTCCAGCAACCCTAACTCAAATATCACTTGTAAGTTAGGTTAACTTCTAACACCCAAACATGTCTCTAAACACCATAAACCAAGAATCCACAATCCATACTCATTCTATACAAAAATGGCTTTACCAACCTTAATCTTTCAAGACATCTAGGTTAGATGCATTCTTAATCAAACCCTAGGACTGAACCACTAATATCCATACAAACACTTCCATACTTCAACAAAAACTATGCACATGCTAGAAATCCAAACAAGTATCCAAACCTTTATCGGGTCCTTCTTCTTCTTTCTCTCTTCCTCCTTTTCTTTCTCCTTCATGTATGAACTCCTCCAAAATACCAAATGAGAGACCAAAAATCGTCTTATTTGTCTCATTTCATAAGGCCGTTCTCGCCATCAAAAATGCATTAATTTGACTAAGTTTCCTTTATCAAAAACACTTCGTCCTTCATCTCTATTTGCACCACATATTCATATTCCACTCTCAAGTATAATCTTATAATCTTATGACATTTATATCCCATTTTGACAAATTACAAATTTACCCTTGCTTATTTTCGGGTTTTCGAAATATTCACGTTTTGAATTTAAATTGCAAAAAATTTAAATTATACCTACAAAATACCCTAAACATGTTGAAAACGACTAGGGTATATTTTGGGGTGTTACACGTCACTAGCTTTTTGTTCCCCTACTCCGCCTTCATTTCCTCTTTCCTTTCCTAGACTCTTCCATTGTTTGCTCAAGTTCTTTCTGCTTACCCCCAGCCTCTTCTTCACCTTTGATTCCTCGCTAATGCCCGAGTGGCTTAGGGAACCTGCTTTCATTCTCCAACTCATCATATTCTTCCATGATTTCGTTGAGGTTTGGAACCAGGTTTTGGGGCTCAGACATTGTGAGAGAGCGATTTAAGGATCTAGGGTTTTGAATGAGTGAGAGAGATTTGGTGAGGGGGACTAAGTGGTTTGAATATTATGAGGCAGGTTAATCTTAAGTCTTCAAACTTTTCAATTTATAGGCCAAGAGTTGTTGTGCTTCTTTAATTGTCGTGACAAATTTTTTACCTAAAGTTGTGCTCCTTGTTTAAAACTATGTTGCGACATAGAGAAATAATTGTCACGACACAAATTTTCACTTAATTTTGAATTAGGTACTTTGTCGCGATCGAGCAAAACTGCTTACACAATTTTATCTATGCTTCAATTGAATACATTATGTCACATAGAAATCTTGTCATAAGCTGTTCGAGGCTCCAAGTTTCCCTTGCTTGTTGCGACATAGAGAAAATATGTCGTGGACAAACTTTTTCTTACATGTCCATTTTATAACCAACTTTGTCGCGACAAAATAAAGCCCTGTCAGGATGTAAGTCATTCTATTTTTGAAGACTACAAAGTTCAAACCGTTGTCATGATATTAATAGTTTCTATCCTCGACAAGACTTATTCTAATTTCAATATCTTTTGCATATTTTCTTACTTTCAACCATTCAAAAACTCTCAAATGACATTATGCACAAAGTCTTCCACTTAGTTCATTCTTGTGAAAACACATATTTCATCAAACAATCCCCATTTAAGTATAAACAACAAATCTCTTTCTTCACTCAATATGATTCATTAAGATATTCAACAAGGCATTCAAGCTGTCGGCACAAGAAAGTTGTCTAACAATTTATGCTCTAAAAATCTTTATATTCCCCCAAACTTCAACTATGCATTATTATAAAATAAAAAAATTAGGGAAATAGAAATACTCCACCTTGTAGCTCTTTTATGCACATTTTAGTTTGAGAAAGTGTGTTTTCTAATAATATCTCTTTCTAGTTAATCTTCCCTGTTCCTGGAAAAAAAAACATCAGCAATCTATCAAACTTCATAATGTGCTCTAACAAAAATAAAAACTAAAAACTTCAAACTCATGGTAAAAGTAATAAACATTAATCAAACTATCAAAATTAAAATTCCTCGCTTGCCGTTCTGCCAGCTCCCTCAATAATGTCCTTACCATACTACCGCAGGGATGTCTTCATTTAAGCAAAACTCTCTTCCCTTTACAAAATCTGGATCTAATTCATTTATGCTTCCCCCAAGATAATGCTTCAGTCTTTGACCATTTACTTTAAATTCACTTCCAGATTCATCTTTTAGTGTTACTGCTCCAAAAGGTGTACTTGTTACCACTGTGTAAGGACCACTCCATTTTGACTTTAATTTCCCTAGAAATGGCTTGAGTCTGGAGTTGTATAAGAGAACTTTTTCTCCTGCCTTGAATTTCCCCTCCCTCTGAATCTTTGGTCATCACCCTTTGTCTTTCTTTGTAGATTCTCGGCATTGTCATGCTTCGCCTCAACCCCTTCCAGCCATTCATTTGAGTAGTCTCTTTTCCTCAGCAGCCTGAAGTCACACCACCCCTTGGATGACCCACACAGCTTTGCATTCCAGTCTAAGGAGAGATGACAAGCAATTTTTCTATTCCTCGTATAGGACATTCTAATGGAAGTTTTGTAAGCACTCTATAAGCCTACAATACATCTAGCTTGGCTGCAATTAACCATTTCTTGCTTGAAATTACTGTTTTCTCTAGAATTTTCTTTATTTCTCTGTTGGAAATTTCTGCTTAACCGAGGGTGATAAGCCAAACCCATCACATGTCTGATTCCATATCTGCTCATGAGTTTTGCAAAATGGATTCCCTCATCACTGATGATTGTTCTAGGTGCTCCAAATTTGCTTAAAATATTTCTTTTCGTATAAACTCCAACCACCGTGATATGCGCATAATTTCTAGATGTTAATGCTTCCACCCATTTGGATACATAATCCACAAATGGCAGAATGTAACTATTATCAAATGAGGATGGGAGTGTCCCAGAAATCTATTCCCTTAAACATAAAAAAATCAGACCACTAGAATTCCTTGCGGCATTTCATTTCTTCCGCTAATGGGTCACCATTCTCCGATAAGCATCACAAATGCTCACCCCATTAAAAAACAGTCTCGAACAGAGAATAATAAAACCTTGGGATTGAGAATTTTCTGGGCTGTTCTTTCTCTTGCAAAGTGTCCTCCATATGGTGATGCATGACATTTCTCCGTTAATACCCACCTTGTTCTATTTCTCGGAACACATCCCCTTATGATCGCTATCCATCTTCTTCTATCAAAAGCAGTGGTCATCCTAAATATAGAATCAAGAATCATTCCTTTCAACTTCTTCTCCTCACAAGAAGTTGAATTTAGGTGGCACAACCCGCCAAAGCTAAGTAATTGACAATATTTCCACGATACTGCAAGTAGGCCAAATGACAACAAAAACAACTCCGCTCATCAGTGTTCCCTCACTGAATCCGCTCCTTTCTTTCTCTTTCCAAAGAATCAATTCCAATCTAAAACAAGTGACTTCATATCACATCATGTCAACAATACTAATTTCTTCTTATCTTCGATCTCAAGATCAAACTTTGTAGCAAGAAAGTACCTATCTCGATCGCTCCAGTTTGGGCCTCCTTCTTTCCATCAAATATTTAATTTCAAAGATGATCGCTTAGGCTATGTGCCGTAAAAACTGATCTGCTTCCTTTTTTTTCTTCATGTGACCCCAATATGTAAGGCTCCCGAATTTTCAGCAAACAATTCATTAGAATCTCCTTTTCTGTGGTTGTCGAGTAGTTTTCATGTCTCATTAGTTTCCTTGTTGGCATAGTATATGGCCTTGAATACTTTTTCAATTCTTTATCCCAATACAGCTCTCATTGCATAATCACTAGCATCACACACACGCCTCAAAATCATTATTCCAATCAGCATCAACACAGATGGAGTTATCACTAATTTAGATTTAAATTTCATTAAATTGATCTCCGCATGATTCATCAAAATCACCAGATCTTTTTCCAAAGAAATTACATAATGGTCTCTGGAGTTTCGAGAAGTCCTTTATGAATCTCTCTCAGAAACCAACACATGTCCAAGGAAGCTTCCTATCCCCTTGATCTGCTAGGTGGCATGAGTGAGTTTTTATAACAGCAACCAAGCTTGGTCTACTCCAATCTAGCAACAGAAATCTGTCCCAAGACAATATACCTTATGTTACCATAAATGGCATTTTTCCCAATTAAAGCTAAATTTTGTCTCGACAATTCATATATTTCTAAATTTTTCAAACAAATTTCAAACAGATCCATATAATGAGAAGTCACCCATAAAGATTTCCATATAGCCTCTTCCACCAAATTAGAAACATGTATTATCACATCTTTGAAAGGTGGTAGAGCATTACATAACCCGGTGTATCCTTCTCAAAGCAAAGGTGCCATAAGGGACATGTAAATGTAGTTTTCTTCTGATCCCTTCCAGGCTATTGCAACTGATTATAACCTGGGGCCTGATCCACAAGAAAACAGTAATGAGAGTGCCCTGCTAACCTGTCCAGCATTTGGTTAATGAAAGGTAAAGATAACTTATCCTTTCGTAGCAGCGTGTTTAGTTTTATGCGCCTAAGTACACATCATTCCATCCCGTCGCTCTCTTATAGGAATCAATTCATTCTTCCTCATTTCTAATCACACAAAGCGAATCCCCTCCCTTCTTGGAACCACATGAACTAGCTCACCAAGGGCCGTTGAGATTGCATATATGAAGCCTCGCATTTACATTTCGTAACTTCTTTTCCTAATTGCCTTCATTAATGGATCTCACTCTTCTTTGATGTTCTCATGTGAGGTTTTGTTTCTCCCTCCAACAGGATCTTGTGCATACAAATAGAATGGTTGATTCCCTTCAGATCTTCTATGGACCAAAGCTATTGCTTCCTCTTATATTTTATGAGAATCTCCAATCTAAGTTCTTCGCTCATCAAATCTGCCTACAATGATGACTGGTTTTCCTTTTTCTAGTTGCAAGAAAGCATACCTCAAATGATCAGGTAATTCTTTTATAATTAAACCATCTAAACTTTTGTTTACTTTAGTATCTTCCTCTTTATAACTGCTGGATTTTTCTGTATTATTTTCTTCAATACTGAGTACTGCCTTTATCAATTTAACATTAGAGTCCAGAAACTCAACTTCAAGATGGTCAAGATACTGGAAATTCATCTCTGGCCTTTGGTTCATTGAAATCTTAAAATACATACAATCATTAATCAACCAAAACTGATGAGAATTTTTGGTTTCTATAATTCATAATTAGCATTACTTAGTTCAGTCAAGCTTCAAACCCGTGATTGGAGAGATCGTAAGTGCACCGTCTTTTATTCCAACCCTCTGCTAATTCCTTTCTTCACATCGATCAAAGTCGCTTCATGTTGCTAAGAGAAAGGTCTTCTCCTAACAGCAAGTGGACTTGTTTGTCTTCTATATCAATGACTACAAAATCCACCGGAAAATGAATATTCTATCGCACATCTTTAAAATGCCCTTAGACGGGCCGCAAGCAAGAAAGTGTCTTATCTTAAGGTCATAGAGCTATGGGAATAAGTCTCCAAACTATAGTCTTCTTTAGTAACATACAAATAAGATCAAGTCGACATCGGGCTCCAGAATCACATGTTGCTTTCCCATATCATCACATGCCCAATTTTGCAAATATGTATAGTGAAGCTTCCTAGATTCTCGTGATCTCTCTCCGTAAAGAATTATGAATTACTTTACTCCAGTTGTCGCTAAGTTCCACTATTCCTTCTTCAACAATTTTCTTTCTTCGCTCACATCTCTTCATAAATTTTTGCATAAAGAGGCATATGAGACAATGCTTCCTCGAGAATGTTGACTTCTATCTTCTTAAAAATGTTTAAGAATCTAGAGAATCAAGCCTTCTAGCTTTTTCCTTTACACTGCAGGAAATGGAACTTGAGGTTCATAAGCCTTAACATCTTCCTTTTTCCCTAGATTTTCTTTTTTTACTTGTTGCTTTACCTGCACTCATGTGTTTTCTCAAGGCCTCTCATTCAGCTATGCTACTTAAATTCTCCCAATTTCGCATAATTCTCTCCTAGTGTCCTTCCTTTCAACTCTTCTCTCTTCCATTTCTCTGCCACTTCTTAGAGTTACTACCATACAGTCCCTTGGATCCTTCCTTGTGTCACTTGGAAATGAATCATTGGACTGATTCTTCATAGTTAGAGCCAGCTGCTCTACCTGAGTCTCTAGATTCTTCAAAGAGGCATTGGTGTTAGCTTGAAACATAGTTGTGTTTGCCTGGAATGATGCTAACTCAACAAACTTATGTTCATATATGTTTAGCAGCCTTTTGTTTTCCCCCATGAAAACAAGCATTTGGTCTTCAAAGGAATTAGATCTCCTCTCGCCCGACATTCAAGCCTCTCTCCGTCCCGTCTTTCTCGTTGTTGTTGGAACCTGCGAGGCATGATATTGCTGTATATTCTGGTCCAGGTTCACTTTGGATGTTCTCCTCCCACCATACATGAGAAATTCTCATGGTTCTCGAGTATCGCAGGTAATGAGTGGGTAGGTCAGCTTGAAGTGTGGCTCCCGCAAAGAACTCGTAATCGTGCCTCCTCAACTCCTGTGCTAGAACCCTCATGGCCTTGCTCCTTCTTCATCACTCTTTCTCTTTCTTTCCTTCATCTATCAAGCCCCACTTCATGTGCAATATGCATTATTTTCTCATTGCTTCCCACTGTTTCCATCACCGCATCTACTATTTCTATGGTAGCTCTCACAAATGGCTCGTGGTGTTCAATCTAATCAACATTTCCCTTCACACTGCTGCCTCCTCAAGCTTTAGATGGAGCCTTGTAATTACATTTGGTAAGGTCTTCAATCAACTGTCTTGCCTCCTCTACACTTCTTCTCTTAAAAGCCCCAAAGCAGAATGCATCAATTATACCCTAGGAGGCATAATTCATAGCATGATAGAATATATCCATCTGAGTGGTCAGGTCTATTCCATCCATAGGGCATCTTTTTAACAGTCTCTTGTATCTCTCCCATGCACAGAGACTCCTCATCTTCCCCCCGCTTGAAGACAAATTAGAGCCCTTTCTCTCAGAAGTTAGAGCTAGAGGAAAAAATCTGTTCATATATGCCTCCACTAACTCTTCTCAATTGTTCACTAATTCTATTACTATAATGAGTCAAACCAAGATGCTGCCACATCTCCTGGGTGAGAAGGAAAGAGCCGCGCTTGATCACTCTCCGGCTCCCTACTCTATCAGCTCGAGATCAGATACTATCCCTCATTAATCTTCCCATATGCTCATTCGATCTTCAGGGCTACCTCCCAAGAGACCAAAGGTCAGACATAGTAATCAATGCTAGCTTCAACTCAAATTGTTACCTTCTATGGTGTGGTTGTCTCACCAACAAGTAAAGTACCCTTTCTCGATAATAGGCCCCAAAGTTCCATGTATTAGGCTCTAAGGTCTCTCGGCTTCTTCTTCTTCTTCTTCTGGAATAACCTGTAATTTTTCTCTCTGATTTTCCATAATTCTGGATTCTGCACTTGTGATCTTCCTTAGATTCTCTTTGTTCCTCTCAATTTCGTTGTCTAGGAGGTGCGATTCGCTTTTGCCTTTCTATGCATTTAAAATCTTCCTTAAATAGAAACACACTAAGATCAAATGAATTTGCACACACATTCTATTTGCTCATAGGTACTCTATAGCTTCTTCACTACTCACTATTAAACTCATTTTATGATTTTATGAAATTTATAATAATAAAGAAAAATGTCCAAAATAGTAAATCCCTTTGGTTAGAATATCGTCTTTAAATTCATCATTCAATCCCTAGCAACAAAGCCAAAAATCAAGTAAGATCAGATTATAAGTATATACACAAATTAATAACACTATTACCAAAGGACTATATTAGTTAATCCCCGATTACCATCGCTGCCAAAAACTTGTTATGCACTTCAAACTATATGATGCAATCTTGTAGCGCTACAAACTTCCTGCACAAACTTTCACTCATGAACTATTCGCTCTACAACAACGCCAAAACTTGTTAATGGATACCTATGTAGATGAAAATATTGATTTGCTCATTTTCTAAAATGTATTCATTAAAATTTGAGTCGGTCTTGATTACTGCAAGTGCACAAGTCGTACAAGTAATAAAAGTATATATTTAAAGTCCAGATATCGTTCCCACGAAGAACAATGATAAATCAAAAGATTAACTATCCCAACTACTCAAGATCATTACTATTTGAATCCCCATCAAGTATGATGATGAGATGACTAAAAGCACTTTAATCCTAAATTCAATTCCTTAATATTCATGAAAATAATTTTTTAATAAAAATGGATTCGGTGAATTCACCGAGCGAGGAAAACCTGGATATAGATCAATGAGTAATAATCACCCTGTGATCTTTCGATTCATAGTGACAGTCGAACGCTGTGTGTAAAATGTACTTAAAGTAGGCGCACGCTGCCGCCTGGGTAATATAATGTACCAATGGTACTGATATCGATCCACAGGGACAAGTGTGTCGACTACAGCCACTCTTGAGCAATATCCGACACGCATTTTTAAAAGAAGAAATCGGTAATGTGAAATCTCGACTAAGCCATCGATTCTAATAATATCGGGTATTAGCACCAGGCTGTCCCGCCCCCATGAACACTCAAAGGTGCCACACCAATAAAATGTCAATATTGCAAAGAAACTGGGTCGTCAGACATCCTCCCCAAAGACTCCGCCTGTCAAACAGCTAAGCATATGCCCTGTCCCCAACTAAGGTCATGTCAGAATGTCATTGTCTCTCAAACACATCTCTCAAAGCTCAATATACCCTCCTTGCTTCCTCCCAATCACAAAGGTCGCCCATCAGAATCCCAGAGATAAAACCCGTCGGTCCCCATATTTCCCAAGATAGTTATGCTAATGTCAATTTACATCATCATACTTAATTATAGATATAAAGTTAAAAGCAACAATTTTATAAACCAATGAATAACATAAAAGACTGGAATCTTGAATCCATAGTCAAAAGTGTGACGTGTTCAACACACCCTGGGGATGCGGATCTAGAACATACTGAATAGAAATATAAAAATGTTTAATCTCAAAAACATCATTCTAGTATCCAAAAATCTGAAGCAATACAGATCAAGGGCACTTCTTCGAAGTCGGTGTCACTGCTGCTCTGGAATTCCGTGCTCTCGTCCGTACGCCTCCCGATGCCCCCAATTCTGAACCCTTAGTGCTTTAAATGATGGAACCTGCGGCCGACAAGCCATGATGTTAGCAGAACGCCGCGACGCCCAGACGCCCGATGCTTCTCGACACGGTTGACTGTGATTGCTGACCCAACGTCGCGACGCTGGCACGCCACGCCTATGGGACGTCGCGACGCTTGAACGAGTGACGTGGCCCACTCCCTACATTGCCCCATTACTCCACTTGCTTCCACAAAGGTGCTCTTTCACATCATTTGCACCCCGCATTCCTCACCGATTCGGCCATACTTACAACAAACCTGAAAATACATATTTAACCATAAAAACAACCCATAAACCTAAGAAAGACATCCTCACCGCTGCAAAAGTGTGCACAGCAGTGTTTCTGTGCACTCCTATCATATAGTTCAACTATAAAATTGGAAAACTGAGTTTGTCAAAGAGGCATGGTAAAGATAGTTTGATTTCTCTTAACCATACCACCGATTGTGTTCATATTCATTTCTAAGACATGATTCTAATCAGTTACTTGTAATTTGTAACCCTCTTTCTAAGAATTAAGTATTTTTCATTTTCAGTACTTCATACCCAGATCTTAGGACTGGATAATTCTTGCTCCCATAGACAGGATATTGCAAACTTTCTCCAATTTGATTCACACCTCATCCTTCATTTCTAATGAAAATTTTCATTTCCTTGATTAGATCTTTTGCTAACACGAGATCAGAATCAATTCAATAGAAAGAGAAGAGACCTTAGAGTGATTTTCTTCAAACCCGATACTTCATTCAACTATCCCTCAAATTACAGTAAGTCAAGGATCTATTCGAGTAACCCATCGAGTTCATTAGTTCCTTTAGTATTAGTCTACCATACCCACAAAGAATAAATCTATAGTCTCGTGGATTCTCCATCTCTGTCACACGCCAGAGGGCCTCCCTGAAAATCGAGTAAGATACAAGACTGACCTTTCTTAGTACAATATATCATTAGTATCGTAACAAACAATACCAATCAAATAAATTCAAGAATTTAATTAAGGCATTCTTCAACTCCAGTATAAAATGACTATCATCATTGACCCATTTTCGTGAGCTCAACTTTTCAAAACTCGGGTCTACCTCATATCAACACGACCAACCGATCGAAAATTCACTGAAATCATAAACGAACTCAAAGAAATGAACTCCGGAAACTTTCTATCCTCCATTTAAATCAGACAGTACTGAGAAATATGATTTTATAAATAAATTCCAGCTTGAAGTTGCACTTTAGCTCAATACCCAAATCCAGAAACCTAAAAGAATACCAACTAAAATCTACATTGAAACTCTATTGAAACTAACTCTATTAAAAATTAAATTAAATTAAATTAAATTAAAAGAAAAAAATAAAATATACAAGAGTCTCTTTCAATACCCAAACGTCTCCCTGAGTTGCGAAAATCACAGACAATGCCCCTAGATGCGCTTCATTTGGCAGACTTCCCAATGTTGGCCACTTCATTAATCAGGTTGTGATCCCCAGCCTGCCAATGAGCCACCCTCGTCGCGACATAAGTTCTCATTATGTCGAAGTTTTCGGGCCTTTGTCGTCACTCATGTCGTAGTACAATCTTCTATCGCGACTGCTTCTCTTCTAAGTTGATTCCGTCAAGAATAAACTTTGATAATGTCGCGATTACATAATTTCGGTGTAGCGTAGCAGATATTGTTCTTATCGTGAACAGAATGGGGGATATTGTGTCGCGACACCAAACCCGCTTTTGCAACCAAATTTTCTCATGTCCTTTGCTTTTGTGAGTCTCCGGTTTCACAACATAATTTTCCTTGTCGCGACAAACATTTTTCTCTTTTAAAGTCTCGGCCAACTCTGTCAAGAATAAAGCTTTTCACGCGACAGGATTTCTTTGATTGGGTACTTTGTCGCGATAGAAACTCCCTTCCATTACTAGACTTTTCTTCTCTGGACTCTTGTCACTACTGAAATGCTTGTCTAGACATAAAACTTTGTAGCGACATGCTTGACTCGCTAATCTTAGTTCTCCTTCTATTTCTCGACCCACAGCCATGTCGTGACATACCCTATCATTCCATAGCTTTTATACATCGTGACATGTGCGCCTCCCTCTTCGTGACTCCGAGATTCTCGCTTTGGGCTCTTGCTCATGTCGCAAATATGAGTTTCTTGTCGCCATTCTTGCAGGTTGGTCTTTCAACTCCTTATCGCGACACAGAATTCACCCCTCCTTCATGTTTTCATTTCTTTGTCGCGATAGAAATAATCTTTGTTGCACAAAGATTTCATGTTCTGGGCCAGAATTCTGAATGTTATGCTTTGCTAAGTGTGTTCCTCCCTGCTTGTTTGGCTCCTCAAAGTTTCAACATAAAAACACTTGTCTTGGCGTGATTTTGTGTTGTATTTTAGCATTTGCCGCGATGCATCAGTTTCCTTTATCGCGACGTGGAGTTCATCTCCGTTAGTCTTCAGGTTTTTATGTCGCGATAGGAAATATTGCTGCGACACAGCCCTTTGCTCTCGCTCGATCATTGTCACTGACAGAAAGTTAAGGACTATCACTTCCATAGCCTTCTTTTCATTCTTCAGCAATGTCGCGACAGAGAACTCTTTGTCGCAATAAAGATTCTATTTCTCGCGCAGTTTATCCTTCGCTTTGTTAAGTAGCATATAACTGGCTATTAAGTACATGTTCTTTGACTGAGGCTGTGTCGCAACATACAAAAACTATGTCGCGACAAAGACCGTCGCGCAGCTTCCATTTTTCGCTTTCTTCTTGTTTTCTCTTTTTTTTTCAATTAACACCGCAAACACAAAGTCGTGAATGTTCCATATAATTTGCATACAACAGAGTCGAAACTCGTTAAAAAACAGTTTAAAATGGATTAAAAATAGATGAGTTTCTTAAGACTCATCGCACGCCTATGTCAAACTCCTCGAGCCTATCGCCCACCCAAGCATCCTCTCGGACGCATGTGGCTTCTAGTGGAGTATGGCTCTAACTGCCACCGTGAGTACTATTATGGTGTGGGACCGAGTACGGTCAGAGTTTCGCTGCCATTTTAAGAGCTGGGCGCCACCCGCTCAAAAGTCCGGTGTGTACCTAGCTCCACTTTCGAGCGCCTTGATCGATGAAATAAACTGGCCTTTTCTTACTCTATCAAGATCCAACCTTACCAACGTTGGCAGGCCGTTATCGCCGCCGAGGCAGCCAACACGGTAGAGCTCTTCTCCCTTGAACCCGGGTCGACAAACAGAACAAAGAGAAAGCAATATAATTCCTTAATGGCCCAAAGGCACATCGCACTTAAAGCTCCCCATCCCTTTATCCGCCTTTCACGCTTTGAAGAAAGGCTGCAGGTGGTCTAAATATCGCGAGATGAACCTGTTCAATGCCGTTAACCAGCCAGTGAGGGATTATATCTCTATCTTTGTCATTGAAGGCTACATTCAACTAATAGCTCGATTCGACCACGTTGCCATCTCGATCCCTTTACAACTAACTTAAGAAATACACCCTATGAGCAGCAGCCTGCCCAAAATGCACATTCAACAGGATTCAGCCGCAGTCTATGCTACCGCAGCAAGCAAAATGCCTCCTGCAAATGGGTCAGATGATCCCCTCGCGACCTAGATTTCACTAGAATGTAATATATATACACCTCCACAATTCTTCCTAGCAGAGGCTCGAATACCCTAAACATCATGCGCTGGTATGTGGCTCCTACATTCTTCAATCCAAAGGCATCACGTTATAACAATACAAGTCATATATGGTTATGAAAGCAATTTTTGCTGCGTCGGGCTGGTACATCGACATCTGATTATAGCCCAAATAGGCGTTGAGGAAGGACAAGAGCTCGTGGCCGGCAGTCTCATCCACGATCTGATCAATCCAAGGTAGAGGAAAAGTGTCTTTTGAGCAAGCATTATTCAAGTTGGTATAGTCCACGCACACACGTCACTTGCTGTTCTTCTTCAAGACAACTACCACGTTGGAGAACCACTCTAGGTAATGAATCTCCTTTATGAACACAACCGCTAGGAGCTTGTTTACTTCCTCATGACACCTTGTCGATCGGGAGTGGATCGGCTCACCCCACTCCAACTACCCTACAACCTTTGTAGGCTTAGCGGTGTGTTCCAGCCAATTCAAAACATTGCATATCGATCGTAGATCAAAGTAAAAAGATATTGAACTCCGAATAAGGGACAACACAAAGGCGACCTCTTCTAGGGCTAGCGAAGCCCTCAAGCTTACTTGCTCGGGTCTGTTGGGGCCGAACAGGAAATGGAGTTTGTGCAAACAAATTTCCCTGGGCGATCCTTGCTTCTTCCCATTCATCCCACCAACGCTACATTCTGTTGCCATTTCAAACGGCATCCCGCCGGGCCCCTTTCTCTTCGGTCTAGTGTGTATGTAATGTCTTTGTTGCTTGCTAGTCTCCAGCTGATGTCGACTTGACCCTATGGAGTTAAGAACTCAACCTCTAGTGGTAGGAAGAGGGCAATGCCTTCATCGCATGGATCCAAGTGCAGCCCAAGATGGTGTTGAATGATGACAGCTCGTTGATCGCCATTAATGGAACCAAAGATGTTACCAGTGTTACTGGAGATTAGCAAAGCACCATCTCCCAAGCAATCGCATACCGTTGAAGAACCCGATCAAGACCCTCCCCGAGTTCCACATGTTATCCATTTTATAGTTGCTTCGAATCAAAGCGGGTTGTGTGCCAAACGATCCGCCGCTTACACTACCCAGATTCTACTCATATGCCATCAAATGCCTCCTAACTCCAAGGTTAGACAACATGCTGATCATGAGGTCGGGAAATAACAAATTGTAGAAGGAGGATTCAAAGAAGGTGAGGAGCCCATTAATGGGTTGCGCTAATGGGCAAATCAGAATCACCTCACACAGTAGAGAGATCCCCGTATGCGGCTGCCCCCTGCATGAGCCAGCTCAGCAGTACTGTTAATAACCTGGGGTTAACTAGTCGAGGGCGGCGATCCATTCAAGGCTAAGCTCTCCACGTACTCTTGGGTGTGCCCTTTACTAACCAGGTAATTCAGTAGGCACCGGAGCCGAAAATAGGAGTTTTTTTTATGCCCGATGTCTTTCTGGTACTCGCAAAATCGAGACTCGTCTCCTCTTCCTCAGTCACCCCGAGAGGGCAGCCGGCCACTTGAAACCCCTCAAGCAACCGGATGATCGGAAGCCATGCAGGTGCGTGATAGTGAATCTTGCGAGTCACAAGAAACCGTCCGATTCTCGAGGGCTCATCCTCCAAGATGACAGCCCCCTAGGTGCCCCACTATACTCCAGGCACTATCACACGCCGTCGTCGTCGCCCCTTTCTTGCTCAAGCTCTTCTTTCCCCTTCCTCACCAATTCGCGCTTCGTGGCTCCGTAGTTTCCTCGCAAGTAACCGTCCCTCTTCGCCCTCCTACTACATGTGTTATCTCGAGCATGACATACTAGTCGGCTCTCTTTGGAATAGTTCGCAGATCAAGTCGAGGGTTATGCGAGACAAAGGAGTCAAAGAACTACGCTTAGCCCAAAAGGGTATAGCTCACTTTATGTCAGTAACACCATGTTTGTGCTCATGGCATCCGCAATTGAATGAGGGTGATGACCTCGAATCGCCATATGAAATCGATGGTCTCTAACCTTCCCATCCTAACATGGAATGCATCGGGTGACACTCGCTTTCCGTGTGAATTGAGAAACGTACTAGAGACGAATTTCTAGACAAACGACGGAATGCTACCGAAGCTTTGGGGCCAGCAAGATGGAACCACGATAAGGCGAGACCCGCCAAACTGGACGAGAACACCTTTGCATATTAGGGCATCATTTCTCGTCTAGAGAGTCATGATTTTCCGATAATGCATCAGATGGTCGAAAGGATCCTCGTAATCCATCATCATACATCCGAAACTTTCAAAGTAACAAAAATGGTGGAGCCTCTTGGTTCAAGATATAAACTATAAGAAAAAGAACATTTAGGAACATAATTTTAACATGGGAAAAGCAATTCGTCACAAACTATATATATTGGTAACAAATTGTAAAAATTGTCTCAATATCCATTGAATGTGATAGTTTTACAAATGAAAATGTAAATTTTGTCGCAAAACAAACAAAGGTTAGGGAAGTGAATAAATGTTGAATATCTGACATGCTTCTCATCTGGACAAGCTTTCATCATTGACACTCTTAAAAGTGTCATTCTCATTTCAATACATGATTAACTTTTACTCTCTTAAATTTAAATAAATAAAAAATGTTTGAACTCTGCTGTGCACAAGACTTTTTACTTCGATGCCTTCCTGTACCCACGGATTTTCCAATGGAAGAACTCAACACTTAATCAATAAAGCTTACCGACAAGTCAAAGTGTTTGAAATTTTGGGGGTTTATCAATGGCTACATCAAACTTTAGGATGATATGATCTTCAAATGTTCCCACTCAAAAAGCTCTATGAATCCTCGCTTTCTTTGAAACCATTTTAATAGATGCTAGTTCATTTGCTCGAGGTAAATTTTATGCTTCTTTTCTTTTAGATGTGGTAAACTTTTTTCTTCTCATATTTCACTCAACCTAGGTTGTGGTTTTTTGTCTTTTATTCTTTCCATATCTGGGTGATTTCTTTCTATTTCTTTCTTCTTGTTTAAGAGAATCCGAATAAATAAAGTCTTGATTACCTAAGCTTCAATAATTTTTCATATTTTCGGTGACCGCCATTATCAATGATGGTGAAGTAGGAGGATTGCTAAAAAATCGATTCCAATCCAGATAGACGACGCCTTTCATTTTAATCTAGTAAACGCTTTTATTGTGGTGGTGAAAGTGATAAGCAACAAGGGCTCATCATGGGATTTTTTTCTTACGAATTTAAAACTTTTGTTTTAAAGCGTCTTCTTATGGGAAAATAGGGAACAAGAAGAAGAATGGAAGGAACAAGTTGTAGAGCATTTGTAAGATCAGCCAAATTAAATCAACAGGGGACACATTGAGATATTTGAGGTGTTATTACCCAATGGTATCTATTGATACTCAGAGAGCTTTCAAGAATCAATAAAATGTTGATTATGAGGTTAGCACATTTTGTGACGCCCCAAATCCCGGGGTGTCCTATTGACCACCGCCAACTCATGGAAACCCAGGTGTCTCATATCGCGGAGGACCCATAGCATATAAATATGGCCACGCTCGGGCTCCATACATCAATACCTACCAAATATTTCTTAACCAACCATATTACAATAGTTCAAGAGTAAATTACACTCTTAATTCAAAACATATATTAAACTAGTCAGTTCTAATATATACACAAAACGTGGATCAAGGCCACAGTCCGACCCGCTTCATAATCCCGACCTCTAAGGAGCGCCGTCTGCTTGAACAAGGAGTGGGGATCCCATGAGGTAAGCGAAAGCAATGTCCAATAGGTAAATCCCCACGAGGGCTACTCCCCACCTAAAATGCACATGCAATGGCACATCACAAAGATCCACATTCATACAATTCACAATGCATACATGGAATGATTTATATCATGCATGAAAATGTTTTCCATGCCTATACCCTGAGTCACCCACCGACCCCCTCACACATGCCAATGCCAAGTGTGAAAATCGTCACTGGTAATGCCAATGACACCCAACTACCGAGCCTTTGTCGGCTCACCAACACCCAAAGCAATTTGCCAATGGGTAACCATCCCGAGTCAATCCCGACTCCTATCACTCAACTCTAGGTCTAAGTGATGAACATGACCGTGTGTTTTCCAGGCACACAGAACTCTTTTCTGATCATGTAATCGCGGGTCTCTAACACCCATATATAAACTTTCCTGATCACACCGTGGTCTCTAACACCCATACAGAACTTTCGGATAGTACCGCGAAGCTTCTCACACCCGTGGCAAAACCTTTTCGGATAGGTATCGCTGTCTTTTTACACTCCATGCAAGATCTGATAATACCACTGCCTCCTCATACCCGAGTTCCAAGGACGCCCAACACACATTAATTATTTCTCACTTTATAATTTGAACTATGAGTCTTCATTGGACGTATTCCCAAAGACAAACTCAACTTACATTCACCATAAATGGTGAATAACCATACCGTGCACCCACACCCGACTCGACGCGATGTCACCGTGCACATGAATGCAATGATGCCAATTCATATATCCAATTCCAATGGCTCATACACAATTACATCTCATATAATTCAAACAATCATGTTAACACATCAATTAGCATGCATTAACATCTCATTTTCCACACAACATTTCTCTGCCATTCAATTCAAGCAATGCTTTTACCTTCTACACCCCACATTCATGCTCCTCATGTCAAGCAACACATATTAAGCATTCTGCATGGACCATTTTGGTCCAACTACAATCCATCATTTTTAACAGTCCTTAAATGAGCAAGGTCGGTCCTGGCAGCTCCTTCACAAGCATCGGTTCCACTGTGAATGAGAATCATGCAGCCATTTCTCGCCTCACACACAATTCAAACCATTATCATGCCATTTAAACAAGGAATATCAAAGTAGGAGAATCTCCCTACCTGAGTTACTATCGAACCTCAAACCGATACCTACGCGTGAGTGCCTCTTGTAGTGAGCACCTCTTGCCTCCCGGCTCGTCTCGGGAACCAACGGTCCGGACACCGAAAAATTTCCTAGAGAGAAGGTGGAGCCCCTCTCTAAAATCCCTCTCCTTTCTCTCTTCCTTTCTCTCTAATTTCCCTCCCAAACCGTTTGGGAGAAGAGAGGAGTCAAGATTGGGTCCTCTCTCTTGACATATGTCAACCTTCCATTGGTTGATAGGATTTCCTTATCCTCTTTATCCATCTACTTTGGATTTCCATCCAATTAGGAGATGTCACATGTCCATGTGGGCCCCACTTGGCTCTCCTTGTTTGACTAATTCTGCACCTGACATGTGGCATACTGTGAGCCACTCACCTCATGCTAAGTGTCCCGCACCCCTCTCGGTGCCTCGAAAAACATGAAATCTGATGAGCCTGCATTCGACGAAATTCAACGTAGCTCACTCCCCCACAAGACGATTCCAACGGTGGAACTATCATCCGAGATTAAAAAAATTCAGATTTTGACTAAATTTCTCACAATTTTACTCATTTAAAATTAGGATTTTCTTAGGGGTTTCACACATTTCTCTTCCTTCCCCTCCCAAACCCCCACCTATGAAAAAGGTTTCAGCTCTATACATGATGGTTTTCGATCAAGTAAGTCTCATTTTTGTTTCAAGAAGCATTGTGTCATTTGTTGGACCAGAGGACAAGAGATTTTAGAGATTGTGGTCTACAGGGAACCATTAGAGAAGTCCCATAGGGCTTTTGGGCTTTTCGAAGATTGGGTTTACCGGTAGGTTTTTTTTATTTTTTTCGCATTTTTTCATGGGAACTAGTTTTGTAGTAGAACTTAATAGCAGCTATGTGTTAATCTAACAAATACTCCACTCTGTCTTGTAGCTCCATCAAAAATAAATGGCCTGTCGTACGTAGCCCTCAACATGCCATTCGAGGTATCCCCACCTGTTATTTCAGGGAAGTGTGTTCTTTCGTGGTCGACAATTTATCATGTTTTTCATTTTTCCTTAAATAAACCTCTTGTTCTTGTTTCCATATTGAGCAATAGTGAGACATATTTATATATTTCACATGTTCTCTTTCCTACTTTAGGGCCAAGGCTTGCTTGCCAAGGATTGGGTATGTTTAATACAAGCAACTATAAAGGTACTTTTTTTTCCGTTCTTTGCACTAATTTCCTTCTCCTTTTCTTTAATATTTTATTATTATGTTCCACTTGTCGAATTCTGATTTCCCCCATTTATTTTGGTTTTATGATGAAGTGGTGGGAGGCAAAGGAAATATATCAATTTGTAGTTTCATGTATTTTTCCATTTTCATAATCAAAGAAACAATAACTCAAACCAATGAGGCCAAATAGTTTAATTGATACATCAGGTTTTTGGCTGAGTCTTACAATTATTGTTTGAACTTGGAGGAATCATAAGGAAGGGGTTAGAGATCGAAAATGGTCACCATGCTCTCTGTTGCAAAAGGCGGTCTTGTCCCGGTGCATTTAATTGAATCCAACTCCAATAGGTATCAGCAAGTTTATTTATTTATTTTCTTGATAGCTCATAGAATTTACTTAGTAAATGAACGTATGGTGTCATTTTTAAAATAGAAGTTAAGGTTTTGGAAGAAATTTATATTTTCTTTAAAATGATACAAATAGTTTGTGGAGATGTGTTAGTAAAAATCAAGTGAATAATATTCTTGTTTTATATTTGTGTAATGAAAATTTCTAAAATGATCGGAAAATTGTTTTGCTAATGATATATTAATCCGCACAAGATATTACCAACTTGTACCATTTAAAAAAATAATTTCTGATTAAAAAAACTTGCATTTGTTTCATGGTAGGAACATCCCTTTATAAATAACATACCTCAAGGTCTAGTTTGAGTCGGGGTTCTTTTCACTAGCTAGCTTCACATTCTCTCGCTTTCGCCTCTGAAGATATGAGATAATTTCTTCATTATATTTTTGTATATCCTGCATTTTATCTTGCTAAGTAATGCATTACCAAATTTTAATTACTTAAATAATAACAAAATGTTTTTATGTCAGGTCTAAAGTGCAAATATATTTTTTCTATGTCAATGTCATGTCATCCTTTCGGGTCCCTTATCCACATAATAGATGATTTTTTTACCTATAATGATATAATTATTCTATTTTTAAAATGCTCGGCAAACAAGAGAGACAAAAATGTTTATGATAGTATAATTATGCAGTAATGGCACGTCCAACGTTGCACACATGTAAACTTTTTGAAGACTCGACAATCCACATCTTCACATGTGACTTGTTATTCATTCCAATTTTCTCATAGTGGTCACCAGGTTTCAATCGACACCCTGTTTGTGGAACGTGTGAGGAAGTTGAAATATTGATAGCAATACTAGTATTCATAATGAGTATTTGTTTCTTTTGAGAAATGAATTAAGTGTTATATAGAGCATATTCAGTAGTCATCAATATATATATATAGGCTCACTTCTCGATAAGCTAAAAAAGGACAAAGAAAATGATGATGCATAAGCTGCTCTATCATATTAAATGTCTCTGACTTTGACATCTTCTCGTAAAGATGTTGTTCATAGAAAACCCTATTTTTAACTAGGGTTTTCCCTGCTTCCCCCGTGCTCTTCTCGCCCATGCCCCTGCTACTACCGTATTAACTCACCACTTCCTCTTCACTAAACATAAAATATAAAGAAATAACAAAAAAAAAAAAAAAATTAATGACTAAAGCACAATCAAAGTACCAAATTGGAAAGTAACCCTAGTTATGGCTCCTTTTACACCTTATGCTCACCCTTGATTCTTCAAAAAAAAAGCAGGACTTAAGCAAAATGAGGATGCAGCTCGTTTCTATCATGTTACTAAATGGTTCTACTTTTCGATATCTTTCAAGAAAAGATGTTGTTCATAGAAAAACCCCATTTTAATTGGGCTTCTCTTTGCTCTGCTCCTATCTTTTGGGCCCATGCCTCCTGCTATGGCTAGACAATCAACCTCTCACTCTCCTTCACACAGAACATGTAAATAGAGAGAAATAACAGAAAAAAAGCGAATGATCAAAGTAAGACTAAAAGTAACCAAGTCGTATAAACTAGTTCTCGGGCTCCTTAAGACTTGATGCTGGTCCTTTTTCTGCTCATGTGTAGTCAAGAGGGATGGTATGAAAGTAATTAAAGTAACACATCTCAATCAAGTTTATCACATTAATTTCTTGTGTTTTCTTTATGATATAAATTGTTGTTCTAAGTATTTCAAGCTTGTTTATATGTTGTTCATGTTTTGGTAATGCTGGGCATTAACAATTAAAGTAACAAACATTTACTATGTAATATCATATCATTGTTTTGGAACCTCATGGATTCCATGTATTAAGAGGCTATAATATACAACTCTATCATTCGCAGACTTGTTCGCCGTAAACTCACATATTCTAATTTTCTCTAAAATGGTAAAATGGTAATTTTGGTCAAAATCCTAAATTTTCTAGATCTTGATGATGAAACCCAGACTTCACCGAATCGTCTCATATTAAATCTAGCCACCACGCCGAATTTCGTCGAATTCTAAGATACCAAATTTCACGTCAAGGCACCTGTGCTCGTGTCAGACATGCATCAGAGAGACATGTGATGTGATAGCTAAGAGGGTCACCTACTACATGTACCCATATGATACATGTTGCATGATTAGTGAGAGGATAAGAGATAAATGGCTTAGATTAAGCCATGTGTCAAAAGCCCTTAAAGTCAAACTAAAGGACAAAAAGGGAATTAAAGAAAAGAAAAAGAAGAAAAGACATCTTCTTCTCCAATTTTTGCCTGATACGTGCAGTGGAGGAGGAAAACAGGATTTAGGGAGAGAAAGTCTAACTTCTCTCTAGATTTCCCGGCGTTCGGACCGTCGGTTCCCAACGAGCCAAGAGGCAAAGTTGTTCCACGCGGCAAAGGCTACGCGAGGACACCGATTTTGTGGAATTTCGACAACTCCGAGGGGTAGGGGTCTTCTCATACTTGATATATTCTTTGGCTAAAAGCTATTTTAATGGATGGGGATTTGTTAAGGCCTGGATGGACGTGTTTTTGGTCCCAAAATATTTGGACCGAGTGAAGAAAATCCCTAGTGCTGTCGTGAAACAATGTCAGAGACTGGGTTTTACTATTCAATGACATTGTGGTTTATGTTGTCAGTGGGATTCAAAATGAATTTCTTTTGAATTGTTTATTAGCCCATGTGAGCTAATTTTGTGTTATCACTATGAATTGAATAACATGATGTTGTGAGTTAATTTTGGCTAGTATATGCATGTTTAATATATATTAACATGAATTGTCGGAAATGGCATAATGCATTTTTATGCAATCGGCAACTTAATAGTAGGTGTGAGTGCATGACAAATAAAATCGAGAAAGTTGTCCAAATGATGACCTTTTGTAAAATTATTAAAATAATAATTTTTTATTGTTGTCCCCAAGAATTGTGTTGGGAGGGTCTGTCCAACAATTCACGCTCTGAGGCCCATGGAATTGTTTCTGAGAGTTACTACTTATATCTGAGGGTTGTCCTCTTAATTAAAACAAATATTTTTGTTTGAAATGATTTCATACATGTCTTAGTATGTGTGTGAGGGAGTCGGTGAAGACTCGAGACATAGGATTGGGCATGTAGGTATTCAAGTAGGATCATGCATTTACTTGAATGTGTTTGGTTGCCATTACGTGTACACTTAGGTGGGGAGTAACCCATGTAGGAGATTATCACTACTGGGCATTGCTCACCCTGTCGAGGGAACATTATTTCAAGTACAGGGAGTACAAGACGGTTACCTAGAGGCCGCTAAGAAGAAAGTCGGATTGTGGCTTTGATATTTTTGTATAACATGTATTAAAATTCTTAATTTTAATATATGTTTGTATTAAGAGTGAAATTAACTCTTGAACCATTGTAATATAGTTGGTTGGATATATTTTGGTGAGTATGATGTGTATTTTGGTGAGTATATTTTGGTGATATAGTTGGTCGGGAAGACGGCGCTCACTAGAGGCCAAAGAAGAAAGCTCCGATTGCGCTTTGATATTTTGTATAACATGTATTAAAATTTTAATTTTAATATATGTTTGTATTAAAAGTGAAATTAACTCTTTGAACCATTGTAATATAGTTGGTTAGATATATTTTGGTGAAAAGGATGTGTAGGCCAATGTATCATTTTTAATACGTATAGTCCCCAAGGATATGAGACATGCGTGCTCGCAGATTGACGATGGTCAATGAGGACCCCGAAATGCAGGTGGCTACGTCACACATCGACATTTTGGATCTTAGCATCCTTACTACAAATGTTAAACTAGCCAAAGGATACCATAGTTTATTTATTTGTTAATCACATAATTTCTTTATTTATCTTTCCTTAGTTCTCTTAATCACCAAATGGAGGGTAAATGTTTTTGCCTTTTTAAGAATTTCCTCAGTTCTCCTTTATAGCTGCTATTGGAAATATTTGAAGATTTATCATTATATTTCATTTTCTAAGGCTCCACTTACACATTCTCCTTTTTCGCTTGTTCTATCATGCTATATATAACTTTTACTTTCTAGTTACAACTTCCATGCTTTATGTTTAATTAAGTTAGTTTATTTTATTTTTTTCCATTTCTTAGGGGCCTTCTACAACCCATGCTGAATTGTCATCCTTAGCTGCCACGAAATATGTACTCTCCACCCACCACTTTCTTGTCATGGTTAAAATCCCTCCAAAAAAAAAAAAAAGAAAAGAAAAACCGAGTTCTATGATATTTGAGAGGTACTTGATGATATTTTTTCAGTTCAAGGATTGTATAAACATATCGAGGAAATTATTTTTTTTTTAGCATTTATTTTTCACAGCTAGTATTTGTTTTCTATCTTTAACATTTCTTTATAAGGGAGGGATGATATCTTTATTTAGTTGCATCATGCGGAATGCTAGAGTCATGCTTTATGGAGCACGGTTGTGAGGTTCAACCCTTAGAAGTTTGTACTTTTAGGCTTAACGATGTGGCACTATAATATTTCGTTAGCTATGCCCATTGCACACACATGTAACTAAAATAAGCTCTCTTTAGAACTGGATTATAGTTGTCAAGATGGTTGACTTCCTTGCTACCATGGAGATATTGGGACGGTCCCTCCAATATTCTACTTTGTCTGCATCACCCTCAAAACAAGCTGTAAAGAACACAGTCATAGCCTGATATCTGGGCTTGAACTGCACAGTTTACTTAGTATACTATATGTAATGACAAAAACAAAAGCAAGTCTGCTCACAAGAGCACCCTCACTGAACTCCACAGAATGATGCTTCTCATGCACTCAAATGTTCATCTGTCTTCTGTGGATATCTGAAAAACTGTCTGCAACTCACTCTCAAACATAATAAAACTGGGAAGTTTCAAAATGAAAACACCTAAAAACAGTTCGGTGAAATATATGTTGAAATTATCTAGTATTTACTTGAAATCCTATTAATGAAAGCTCAAGTTAAATCCTAAAATAACTATTCATTTTTATTTCTGGCTGTTTATAAAACCTTAATGGAGGTTGATTTCTCTTTTCTTTTCTTTTCTTGAATTTTGCTGTTGAGTGTTCATAGAAATATTAGACACTATCGATTTGCATTATATCTTAGGTCTCCTTGTTTCTATTTATTAATTATAATTTATAATTTATCTTTTCAAATATGCTTATATTTTTGAGCTTATAAAGTTTCATGGGTTTTTTTTCTCTAATCCAAACCCTATTTTATTTTTCTTTCAATTTTCCTTTGATAAAGTCCTTATCGTTTCAACGAATAGAGAAAAGTTATGAGGAAAAAAATTTCGGACTAAGATGTCACAATCTTCATCCATTTCAGTGGTTCCAGATGAAATCCCAATTTTTTTTCCTGGTTTTTCATAATATTATTGAACATTTGTATTCGTTTTCTATCACCTTTGATATAATTTTGGCTTTTGGTGATTTAATAAAAGTTTTCACCAACATTTAATCATTTTTAAGTGTTAGAACCAACTAAAGAAATGCAACAAATGATCTAGTACTAATAGAAGGTCAAAGAATCAAGATATCAGACATATGCATATACAAAGTATCAATATCCTTAGAGTGAAAATTAGGTAAAAAGTGTATAAATAGACAAAAATTTTAGCATCAAAAAATCTAATCTGCCTTCAACATAATGATGTGCATTCTTAGATCCTCACTATTGGGTTTGTAAGAAGAACCATTTGTTGAGTTGAAACTCCTGGTTTACAATGTAGTTCTCACCCTGCCATTCTACACAGAATTGTTCCCAAACCTCTCTCTTTTCCTCGTGGGCAATCTCAAGTTTATAATACTCTAGAATATATTTTTTACAAAGTTTTTTCCTTTTACAAGATGTGCATTTATATTCTTACACCAGAAATAAACACACTTCCTTGTGTTCAAAAGTAACAAGGCTGCAAATTTGTTCTGCAAACCTTTAAACATTTTTTATATCCTAGATTTTTACCTTTCCTTTTATATTGCACAGGCACAAACAAAAATCCTAGTCATTCCTTGTGAATTATTTTATCCAAGAGTTTTATCCCTGATGGAACCCTTCCCCTTTATAAAATATCTAACAGATGTATTTGTTACTAAGAGAATAATGTCAAAGAAACTGTCATCAATTGAGACTAATGTCATCCCATTCCAATAGTGACAAAATTGATAAAAATTTTAGAAAGAAAATGACAAACAGTTGAAATGACCAAGGATTTGTGGAACTTTTTTTGGGGTATCCATGATATTATTACTACTTATTTTTAGTTTATGTTCATTAATATCATCATCTCTTAAATAATAATGTTTTGAACACTATACTAAGGATCCTGCCACTTTTGGTTTTGATTAATAGATTTTTCTATTTGCAATAAGAGAGTGTTTTTTCTACAATTTTGTTTTGGCATCCATCTCTATTTAATGTATCAAACAGTATTTATCTTTGATGCATTATTGTAATTGAGTATCTTATATTACTAGTTCATATTTGTTAATATTTTATTAATGTT